>LNAC01000679.1:746521-835571 GCA_002007465.1 Ailurus styani | reverse complement strand
AAAATAAAATAAATATATAAGCTGTTGTAGATGGCAGGCATGAATGTATATTTATATACATATATAAGATTTCTGTGCACATTTTAGTCTTAATGTTTGTGGTCTATTCATGTGACTTCGTAAAGAGTACCTCTTTGACAAACCATAAAAGACTCCTAATCTCACAAAACAAACTGAGGGTTACTGGGGGGTGGGAGGGTAGGGATAGGGTGGATGGGTTATGGACATTGGGGAGGGTTTGTGCTTTGGTGAATGCTGTGAAAGATGTAAGCCTGATGATTCACAGACCTGTACCCCTTGGGCAAAGAATAAAAATAAAATAAAAAAAAAGAATAACAGAACATGGAAAATATTTTTAAACACTTAATACCTAAAAAAAAGAGTACCTCTTTGAGAAAAGGCAAGAATATGTTTTTAANCCTGATGATTCACAGACCTGTACCCCTTGGGCAAAGAATAAAAATAAAATAAAAAAAAGAATAACAGAACATGGAAAATATTTTTAAACACTTAATACCTAAAAAAAAAAAGAGTACCTCTTTGAGAAAAGGCAAGAATATGTTTTTAATTTTTTTAAAGATTTATTTATTTATTTACTTGACAGAGAGAGAGATCACAAGTAGGCAGAGAGGCAGGCAGAGAGAAGAGGAGGCAGTTTCCCCACTGAGCAGGGAACCCAATGCGGGGCTCCATCCCAGGACCCCGACATCATGACCTGAGCTGAAGGCAGAGGCTTTAACCCACTGAACCACCCAGGCCCCCAAGGCAAGAATATTTAAAAAAAATATTCATTTCCAAAAAAAAGGGGGGGTGAGTGTTTCCCATGTGGTTTAGCAGTTCATTCTAAATCCTGTTCAAGGAAACACTTCTGCCATGAGCACACTAGCCATTTACGTAAAAAGATNTTACTTGACAGAGAGAGAGATCACAAGTAGGCAGAGAGGCAGGCAGAGAGAAGAGGAGGCAGTTTCCCCACTGAGCAGGGAACCCAATGCGGGGCTCCATCCCAGGACCCCGACATCATGACCTGAGCTGAAGGCAGAGGCTTTAACCCACTGAACCACCCAGGCCCCCAAGGCAAGAATATTTAAAAAAAATATTCATTTCCAAAAAAAAGGGGGGGTGAGTGTTTCCCATGTGGTTTAGCAGTTCATTCTAAATCCTGTTCAAGGAAACACTTCTGCCATGAGCACACTAGCCATTTACGTAAAAAGATAGTATCTCCTCTACTTTGAAAGTTATTCTAGTAACAAGATACTTCAGCCAGAGAGGCATAGACTATAAGAATCCCATGGTCTTATGCATGTTGATAAAATGATTTATTTTAATATTATTAAAGTTTTTGTAGATAAGTTTGAAAGCAATTCCCATAACCAAATATATACTAAGAAACTAAAACCTAACCATTATTGTAGCTGCTGATACATATAACAAAATAGTGACCTCATCACCACCTCAATTACCTTGCTAGTTAAATCCATGTTCACTAGTGATATGGGATCCAGTTGCTAAATATATTTCTTTACTTACAATAAGTAAACCAAAAATTGCTGTAAGAAAACGTTGTTGGTTACCTATCTAACAGGCATCAGCATTTCCGACCCTCCTCCTCCTGTATGAAAGAAACTCAGTTTTGTTGAAGTGTTCGTTTCCTCCAAAACCCTTGGACTACAGGAGTGTGATCCAATCTGTAACTGCAGGAGTGGATCCTGATTGGTGTGAAAAATCAATCAATAATGTGATTACCCAGCAACTGGTTTAACAAAGGGCAGTTTGCTAAGCTTTCCTACTTTCATACTTCATTTAAGTGTCAAAATGATTCCATCATGATTTCTTGTCCAAACTCCCTCCACTACTAAATGTTGCAGCCAGAACTCCCACCTTTGAGCCAGTTAAAATCAACTAGCTATTACTCTCCAAGACAGTACAAGAGGCAAAAACATACAACCTCTTGCTTTCTAAGAAACTATGTTAATTTTATCAACAAGCATTTTCTGAAAGGTCTCAGTTCCAGGAACATTCTGTCAGTTTGGGGATGTATGGTTAGTAAAACAACATCCTTATATGAGATAATAAAAATTTTGGAAGTGCCTTGGTGGCTTAGTCGGTTAAGCATCTGCCTTCTGCTCAGGTCATGATCTGGGGGTCCTAGGATCTAGCCCTGCATTGGGCTCCCTGCTCAGCGGGGAGTCTGCTTCTCCCTCTGTCCCTCCCTACCCCCCACTCTCCCCCCCTCTCATCCCCCCATTCATGCTCTCTCTCTCTCTTGCTCTCAAATAAATCTTTAAAAAAGAGAGATAATAATTTTTAATTGATAAAATGAAGAAATATATACAATGCCACTGATCTGTGTGTCTTCTGTCCCTCATCCATGATTGTGGAAAATGCCTCAACCCACTGATTAAAATGCACAAAAATGTGCACACATAAGACAGTCATGAAACTAAATTTTCTCCTTTGATGTTCTTTATTTCAAACAGAATCCATCACTGAAATCAGTTTCTAAATATATGAGAGTTAATGGGATGAAACTTTGTAAATTGGACCCAATTTCAACCAGAATCTTCTTACATGTGTATACTAAACTTTTTAATTTGCCCTCCTATCTTTATTACAGACACATATGCATTTAAAAACAATCATTAAGAAGAAGAGAATGGCAGGATATTTTCAGCCCTTTGGAACTATTATCAAGCCTTCTTTTTCAGGGTGAAAAGATTTATCATGAAACAATAATCAGCACCAGAAAACATATCGTGTTTTTGAAATTTTGTTTTGTAAAAAACACTCATTCGGTCCTCATTTTAGACTAATGAATGCACTGTCCCTCTAATTTCTGACATATCTACACAGTTACGAGTGTTGCGTCCTGCAAGCCCATTCACTGTTGCTATCTCTAACTTTATGTCAGGAAACTGAGGATTCTGAAATCATGTCCCAACAGTCAAATACAAGTTCTTTTCCAAATTATTCAATGCATTATCTATATGTAAATTACCAAGTATTTCCTCTGACATACTCACATAATGAATAGAATGTAATATATTTATACAAAATATATTTATACAAAGAAAATAAGATACTGCTAAGTTATTTTTACAATCTACACAAAGCAAAAAATGACAACACCTGGAAACTACTTTCTGAGTCTTTATAACTTATAGAAACAGCCAAGGAGTGCAAAAAACATCAGACTAAAACTTCATCATCAAATTATTCCAAAAATATATAGTAAGACTAGATGACAAAATTGCTAAAGTTATGAAAAGGTGGAAGTAATGGAGTCATTTTTTAAGTTTGGCAAATGAGATGATTTCATAGAAACAACCTCAGTTTGCTGATAAATTAAATTTATGATACTGTATTTGTTTCAATTTGGGAAAGAAGCAAAAACTCCTCTTATGTAAATTGTGTGTTCACTGAACAAATAGAGCCATAACCAATGCTTGATATAGAAGTAATAAGAAAGAAGTAATAAATACAATTTTGGCTGTGTCTATGTATATTCATAAATTGAGCAACCCAGAATTAATTCATTTACATACTGTATTACAAATCTAATCACTGAAGCATTTCATTAATTTATGGTTTGTTGATAATGGCCCATTGTTGGATATATAAAGAGAGTAAGTTACTATTGGGAAATTACCTAGAAATAAACATTTTAATAGAAATGGAAAGTAGATTTTTTCTTTTCTTTTCTTTTTAGATTTTATTTATTTATTTGAGAGAGAGAGAGAGCAAGTGAGCCAGATAGAAAGCATGAAGTAAGGAGGGAGGGGCAGGGATAAGCAGACTCCCCACTAGGAGGGAGTCCTAGGTGGGGCTCAATCCCAGGACTCTGTGATCTTGACCTGAGGGAATGGTAGACGCTTAACCAACTGAGCCACCAGGTGCCTCAGGAAGCAAATTTTTAAAAAAATTTTAAGGAACCTCATATTGTCAAAAACTAAGTCATCATTTCAATCGTGATCTCCTGAGAGCCAGTTTGACTTTGATCACATTGCTTTCACCAAATCATTTTTACATATCCCATCTCCCTAAACCCAGAACTGAATATAATCATTCACATTTTTACCTCAAATGTCATCTTAACCTCTGAAGACTAAGGGAAAAGTAACAAGACTGAAAGGATTTAAATGGCCATCCTGAAGAGAAGAGAGAATCAGATCCTAGGCCACCATATCATACTGAAAGATAGTCAGATGTTGGAGTGGGAGTGGGAGTAGAATGTGGGAACTGAGAAACTCACAGAAAAAATTGCCCTGCATGTTGTGTAGAAATAACTTGCCAAGATGAATGAAAAACAGAAGGGTGATTGTATTATATTGTTTCTGGAGACTGAGAATGGGATTCTTCTATTCAAGGACAGAAAGGTACCACTTCCTCTGGTCCTGCCTCCTGCGGAAACTTAATCAGGCCAGATCTTCGGGATCCCAATAAAAAGGCTTTGCAAAGGCAAAGTAAATTTGTTTTGTTTGGAGGCCTTTGACTTGGCTGGACTGTGGGAAGTCAGAAGGTCCAGCTGCCTTCTAGTACAGAGAGCCCAGAGAACACAGAACTCCTGACCCAAGTGGGCGGATCTTCCTATAAGCATCCATGAGACCAATTACACATTCATCAGGTGAGCACTTAAAAGTAAAAGAGTTCTTCCTTTTTTCTTTAAAAACAAGTTAATTAACTGTCGGCAGACTTAAGACAGTCCTACGCAGCTATATTATACCGAGTTAACAATAAGTATGTAAGTCCTTCCAGTTTATTCTTGAGCTATTAAATTTTAATCTGTTATCTGTAGTCTAAATTTGTAATGTAAATATAAATATTTACAAATTTATTTATTTATGTTCCTTGCGTATGCAAATTGAGATATAGAGAGGGAATGTTCTAGATTTCATGTACTTGTATTTGTCTTGGCCCTAAAACTTAATTGGAAAACTTTGTTTTAAAAGGTAAAAGGGACTGAGGCTTAAAGATGAAGAACAGTTATCAGAATGAAATCATAAATGTTCTGATATTCTCACTTATCTTTGACATTTGAAGGGAGAAGCAGTATAGCTCATTAGAAAGCATTCATTCCATTGCACGGGGTCCGGAAGAATCCAAGCAAATCAGGAATCTACCACAGGTTCAAGTCTCACTCATAAAAGATCACAGTGCAACCTGCCTGAAGCTCCCTGGCTCATCTCACTCTGTTTCCAGGTCTCACCGTCAGTCATGGACCCTGACTGCACTTGGAAGGTAGCCACACTCAGGGCCCTAGAGAGCACTGGTCCTTTCCCTTTCACTCATTTCACTTTTGTTTTAATTTTTTACCTTCCTGTTCTAGGACTTATTTCTTATCCTGAGTCTCCTGAGACAGTGGCCACCTTCTAGTCTTACTCAGCGCCATTTTAGACTGGCTCTGGGGAGAAGGCAGACTGGAGTTAAGAAAATGATTTTGAAAAGTACAAACATAAATGTGTAAAATATAAACATAAGGGCACCTGGGTGGCTTAAGCATTTGACTCTTGGTTTTGGCACATGGCATAATCTCAGGATAGTGAGCCCTACATCAGGCTCCCCACTCAGTGGGGAGTCTGTTTAAAAGATTCTCTCCCTCTGCCCCTCGCCCACTCTCTCTCTCTCAAATAAATAAATAAATCTTTAAAAATGTAAACCTAAATTTCAACTCAGCAGTAGACAATTTTCTACTTACATTGTTAAGGGTGGTTAAATTATACAGGGGACATATCCCTAGTGGGTTGTGATTTTCTCATTTATTCTTCTCTTTCTCCTCAGAAACATAAACACTGTAGGACTTCCAAAAATAACTCACATGCAGAGTCTGGGGAATGAAGAAGTTGGAGCCCCTGCTGAGGGTCTCAGCTGCTAGGACCATATAAGTAGCCCAAGGTCTAGATATGTCACTGCCTAGGGGCCAAGATGCCTGGTCCAAAGAAGATATTGTGAAGTTACTAGAAAGCATAGAGAATAACCTTCCATCCAATGACAGCCACACATTCAGAACAACCCAGACACAGATGGACTAGGGAAGAGTAGCTTTTAAGGATTATTCTGGAGAAATGTGCAAACTCAGATGGTTAGAGATTTCTTATCACATGAGAAAATTTCACACTTTGACAGAATTAGTTCTGGAAGCTGAAGAACATGTTGAAAAACCCTACAGAAGAAAAAGACTCAAGAAACACCTAGACTTGCCCAAGAAGCCCCTGACTGTTTTCCTTTGCTTCTTCAAGGAGAAGCAGTCCCAGTACTCCCAAAAATATCCCAAGCTGAGCAACCAGGAGCTGACCCAGCTCCTGTCTGAGAAATACAAGGAGTTTCCAGAACAGATAAGGCTCAAATAGGTTCACAGTTTTCAGCAGGAGAAACAGGAGCTTGAGGAGCAACTAGCTCAGTTCAAGACAGAATACTCTGATCTATTCCAGAACTCCAAGAAATTGGATGTAACCAAGAGGAGCCTAAACAAAGCCCATTGGAAGTTTCAGAGTCATGGGCAGGACGTGAAGTCTCCCCCTGAAAGCCATTTTTCCAAGAGGATGAAATTCCATGGAGACCCTAGTAAGCCTCACATGAATGGATATGAGAAATTGCACCAGGATTTGTGGTTGAGTCGGAAGCTGCAAGATGTGCCCCTGAGGGAACACATGGTGGAGATGGGCAGACACTGGCAGTGAGTCCCCCAGAGCCAGAAGGAGCTTTATAAGCAGCTGGGTGATGAGCTACGGAAACAGTACAGGTTGGATCTGGATCACTGGCTCAAGAGTCTTTCTCCTATAGAATATGCTGCATACAGAGTGGTGACCCATACTAAGTATAAAGACATGAACATGAAGGGCGGCCCAGACCCCAGATCAGATGGACAGATCTGCCGTCCCTGTCCCCAAGGAGTCTGCAAGAAGGGCTTGGACAGGCGTCTGGACGGCAGGCCCCAGAGACAGAATCATCGGAGACTACTCGGGGCAGTTCACGTGCCTCATGGGGACCAGGAGAAAATGAGGAAGGGGAGGAAGGCAGCGACTCCTCAGATGCCAGCAGTGGGGATGAAGATGAAGATTGTGAATCCGAGGACTGTGGCTCTAGTTCTTCTTCCTCAGGCGGCTCCTCTGACTCAGACTCCAACGGAGTTTTGTGGGACGGAGAACTTTCCAGCAAATGTTCAGGGCAGCCATGTCAAATGGAAGGGCTCTTCTCCCTGTCCCTTTTCATTGCCTTCCTTTTTATGTGTATTTAACTCTTAGATCTCTGTGACTCTTACTCATATCAAGGGATAAAATTAATGAAGTCAAGACATAAATATTCCTTAAAATAATTTTTTATTAAGGGGAGCATGTCACTGACTGTGATGGATATGGACACTGTATTTCCAGATAATGGCAAAGAGCCTAAAACCCTTTATATGGCCAATGTTTGTGACATATTTTGGTTTAGCCATGAATATAACTTCATGATTTTGCGGCTATAATTTGTTTTAAAATTTAGTTGACTAAGTTTAAAAATGTAATCTCTGAAACTAGCCATGTGTCGATCATTATAATGGTTTGATGATCAGTTTTCATTTTTCTATTCTTTCTAAACTTTTGTGAATAGTCAATTTTTTCTATGAGTAAAATATTGAAAACAGACCTGTACCCCTGAAACAAATAATACATTATATGTTAATTAAAAATAAATAAAAATAAAATAAGTAATGAGAGAAAAAAATAAAAAATAAAATAAAACTGTGTTGGTGAGATTTATCCGCCCTACTGCACATAGCAATTGTTTTTATTATTTTGTTTCATAGTAATCAATTATATGAGTATACCATCATTTACCCATTCTACTGTTGATGACTATGTTCACTTCCAGGTTGGGTAAGCATAAATACTGCCGCCATGAAGACCTTGTGTACATCCTTTTGAATCGCACGTCTGCATTGCTATTGGGTGTGTAACTGGGAGAGGAGTAATTGGGTCATACTGCATGTTACACTTAACAAAGGGTTTGCTCAAGTAACTATGCCATTTACACACTTCTCAGCAACAGATGATTGTGTTGTTTCCTCCGTTTTTTCTTGCAAACACTTGCCATTCCTGTTTTGATGTTTCTGTCTTTTTGTGGTTGACATTGTGGTTTTAATCTGCACTTGCCTGAGGCCAAATGCAGTGAAACACTTTGTCATAGGGTTACCAGCCACTTGGGTTTTCTTGTTTGGTGAATGGCTTGTTCACATCATCCCTCCCCCCATTTTTCAAACAAGTTGACTTGTGTTTTTCTTACTGACTTTCGGAATTTTCTCTTTCTTCCCGGTGGAGTCCTTTGTTGATGCAAGTATGTCAAATATGTTTTCCCATTATTGCCTTCCATTTTTCATGGTGTCTCAATACACAGATGTTATTAATTTTCATGCGTTTCAATTCATTTTACTTTATGGTTAGTAACCTTTATGTCATATTTAGGAAAACTTCTGAAATTATATACTGCTAACTTTTTCTGAGACCTTTTTTTTAAAATTATTCTTCTTCACAATGATAAACGCAATAGTGAGAAAGGAAATCTATGCCATGAGATAGGAGTTAATATTCATTTTTTTCTAAGTTTACAGCCATATTATCTCAGAACTACCCTTACTCCTTTGTAATTTACATATTATTACATGACACTAATAGAGAATATTTACTTCTATGATGGGGATTACAATGAAAATACTGGACTAGTGATCAAATTACACTCAAAAAATGAATATTAAACTTGGGCATGATGGATAAGTAGGATTTAGTTAGGAAAAAGTAAGTAAAAAATTTTCCACATGACACAAATCTAAGGAGAAAAAGATGTCTTTCTTATTTGTATTAGATATTAAACATCATTAAAACATTGATTTCTTTTTTAAAAAAACCTATTTGTAGTTGGGAAATTAAGATGAAAACCACTGCATATGTTCTATGCATTATACCATCGATTATGATGTCCCTTACAATTAAGTAAACAAATTTCAGGGAAGTCTGCTTCTCCCCGAGCATTCTTAAGGAGATTCTTTTTACTAACTATATACAACCCCACTGTTTTTTTGTTTTGTTTTGTTTTTTTAAGAATTGATAGACAGAGTGCACAAGAAGGGGGAATTGAAGAGGGAGAGGGAGAAGCAGTCTCCCCACTGAGCAGGAAGCCCATTGCGGAACTCGATCCCAGGGCTCTGGGAATCTTTTTCTCCACATGTTTTTTAAAAAACATATAACGATACATTTATTTGTAAAAATATCATCCAAATAAGCCATTGTTAGACAACCACAATTTCCCACCCCCTCAAACTGGTGCATCTGAATTTAATATTTCCTTAAGAATGTTTGCCCCAAATAAGCAATCTCAGATATTTTCATTCCTACTAGCAATCCAAAAACAAGTAGTTAATTTTTAAAATACAAAAACAATAGTACAAATAATAAAATTAGTGGAAAATCCACTTTTTTAAATTAAAAAGTACTTTTAATAGTAATTCTACTTACTAAAGGTGAACAAAGGGAGACTTCCACTTCTGGTTATGATGCACTAAGAATTTATTATGCTCATGAGATGCAATACTGTACAGCTAGAAAATACGAATAAAATACACAGAAACAGCAATAGCAGAATATCAGGGGAATAATTTTCCTCAGAAAAGGAAATTAAAAAAAAATAAGGAAATTACAAAAAAAAATTCTATTTGAATAACATTCCAAAACTTGCAAAATGAGCAGACTTACATAAACATATTAAAAAATAAAGCACAAAGATAGTAAAATGGTAATAAAACAGAGAACTCACAATGGTCAAGATTAGGAGCGTGAAAGAAGGGGTGCCTGGGTGGCTCAGTGGGTTAAAGCCTCTGCCTTCGGCTAAGGTCATGATCTCAGGGTCCTGGGATTGAGCCCCGCATTGAGCCCCGCATCGAACCCCGCATTGGGCTTCCTGCTCAGCAGGGAGCCTGCTTCCTCCTCTCTCTCTGCCTGCCTCTCTGCCTACTTGTTATCTCTCTCTCTCTCTGTGTCAAAAAAATAAAAAAATAAAATCTTAAAAAAAAAAGTGTGAAAGAAGATGTAATCAGTGAAAGTCACAACAGGTGGCTTCCATAGTCATCGTAAAGGTCTACTTTCTAAAACCAGGTGTCCGGAGACACAGGTGTTCAATTATGTCATTATTCTATATACATTACAAGAACTTCCTTATAGTCTGTTGCTTCTATTCAATAGTCAATTATGCTAACAAGAGAAAATTTCAAAAGCAATGCACACACTTTTCAAATATTTTTGTACCAAATTTTATAAAAACTGTATAATTATTGTCTTGGTGCAGTCTTACAATGCTGAAGATATTGATATTAAGAACAGCCTTTAGATATATGTTGTGTTTCTGGAGTAATGTAATGTTCTCATCTGGTCTCCATAAGCCTGACTCTGTCTTACTTTTACCCATCCTGATGAACAAATAAGAGGGTATCTCTAAATATTGCTAAGAGAAACTGTGGCCCTCAAAACACTGCTAAATGAAGCAAACTCTGCACATATCTCTGAGTTTCATCTCATTAGGAGAAAGGGGGAAATAATCCTAATCTAATTTCTCTAATGCAGTTGTGAATTAATTTTGTACTGATAAAAGAGCTTCAAAGTAAATGAAATCTTTGATACATCGTAAACTTTTCAGGTTTTCTCACATTAAATGTAAACCAGGCTCACAGCCCAAGGCAATTGAAAGGTAATCTGTTTCCAACCCGATTAAGAGGCTGCAGCAATGGCAAACAAACAAAGTCTCTGGATGGCTACCAAGGGTCACTCTATATGGGTCAAGGTATATCTCTCATCCACATTTTGGAAGGATTATTTGTTTAGGACCAGACAATTACCCAAAATATGACTGCAATATCACAGCTTCTCCAAAGAGAAAAATGGGACCATCGATAAGATCATACGAAGGCAGACCTAAGTCTGATGCTTCAGACGGTGTAGACAGTGAGAGCACAGCTGACAGCACATCTGTGACCAGCAAACCCTCTCCTGGGATCCCACATGATTTCAGAAGGAGGGCACAAGCATTTTAACCGGACACAGCTTTCCTTATGGGGAGGAGATCACCACCTGACAAGGACCCTTTCCTCTCAGCCCTTGAACAAGGTGGTATTATTTTCTTCTTTTGTTCACTGCTACCTATTCTGTTTCTAATAATCTGAAAGTGGTTTCCGGGGCTCCTGGGTGGTGTGCTGGGTTGAACATCCACCTCTTGGTTTTGGCTCAGGTCATGATCTCGAGGTTGTGAGATCGCACACACCTCCACGCTCACCTCAGAGTCTGCTTGAGATTCTTTCTCCCTCCCACTCTGCCCTCTCCCCCAACCCCTCCCTCTCTCTCTCTCTGAAATAAATGTTTAAACAAGTCATTTTTTAAAAATGTATTATTTATGTATTTATTCGACAGAGAGAGAGATCACAAGTAGGCAGAGAGGCAGGCAGAGAGAGAGGAGGAAGCAGGCTCCCGGCTGAACAGGGAGCCTGATGTGGGGCTTGATCCCAGGACGCTGGGATCGTGACCTGAGCCGAAGGCAGAGGCTTAACCCACTGAGCCACCCAGGCACCCTGAACAAGTGGTTTTCTTTACATGGTCAAATAAACTCACACTAGCAGTATAAACACCCTTCAAGTAAGCTCATGCTAGTGTAAACACCTCCAGCTGTGTAAGTGTAAAAACATGAGCACACACATCATGTGTTCCCTCTCTGCTGCTACTCCATAAAGAAATCCTCTTATTATGCATCCTTTTATTTTTCTTCCATCCTTTTACTTTCAACCTTTCTGAAATATGTCTTACATTCATTACAGAACTGAGTTTTGCATTGTGATTTAATTTGACAGTATAGTTTTCTTTTATAGGTCCATTTAGTTTGATTGATAGAACTTTGAGTGGTTTTATTTGGGTTATAGTATTTTCTACATATGTTCTATGCCCCTATCTGTTGGTCCCTATTTTGCTTTATTTGTTGCTTTTGTTCTGGTGTTAAGATATTCAGGAAGGTTGGATTTTGTTTTCATGGCTTCCTGATATAATTTGCTTCAGTCATCTTTTTCTTTAGACAGTGGTCATTGTCTGCAAACTAAGACAACATCATAAGATTCCCCTCTCCATGCTATTCGTCATCCTCTACTTTGACATAATAATATTAACATTAAATGTTTCCCTTGCAGTAGTAAATATGCCTACAGCCTACACTTCTACACACAAGACGCTGTGACTCCAGGCATCAGAGATGAGGTGGTCCATAAGCTCATTCCATGCAATGCTTTTCTTCCTCCTGTTCTCCTGTTCCTGTCATTTCTACAGTATCAGAGCACCTACTAATTAAATTCCTTTCTGTCCATTTTATCCTGCATATGCTTTTGTCTTTGAAGTTAAATAAACTCCGCGCTCACCACCACCACACTGAAAGAAGGTTTTTTAAAAAAATGCTGGAGCAAGCATGCAAAAATGTATCCGCTCGTGGAATATAAGGAAGAGAGAGAGAACAAGGAGAAGGAATCTGTTTTTTTCTGGGGGGAAGGGAGGTCACACAGAGCACACGGTCTCCAAGATAGCAAGACAGGATAGTTGATTGGGAACAGGTGGAGTTTATAGCTCTTCCTGGGAGGAGGGAAGCCCGCCCCTCATAAAAGCTGAGCAGACGCGCAAACCAGTAATGTTTCAGATCAAGGTTTCGACCCGCAGGTAGGACTTTGAGAAAACTCTCTTAGAATTTCTTTCCCAAGACAATATTACATACTCTTAGCTAAGTGAAAAGGGCCGGAAGATCATATCCCATTGAACCAAGACTTCCTATTTTCCATGCACAGCATCTGCTATTTCTGGAACTAGAAGGTAAGGAAATTATCTGTACTTTGACTTGCCGAGGCCCGTCTTCTCTACCTCCTCCATGTCTAATCTTTTTCTTGGGCCTCCTTGTCCTTGTCCAGCTCAAATTATAATTGATTTCCTGAATTTTCTCTCCAGGTCAGGGCTTTGTTCAGGAGGTGGTTATTGTGGTGGGTTCACAGGGTGTAGACCACTCACTTCATCTGCTTTTGCCTTCCTCACTGTCCCTCCCCTGCACGTTGGGACCAGGGGGGCCTCTCCTGGCCTCTGTTCTTGCTCTTACCTTATGCTACTGAGCTCTCTGTGCCAAGTAGGAATCTCCAAGTTTGGGGGTGCCTGTTATCAGTTGGGTCTCTAAGTCTTTTGGCTCTTAGAGCCCTTGGAAACCCTGTTGCCTTTCCTTCATGTCTTTCAGAACAGTTGGTGATTTCTCCTGGGTGTCGGGGATGGAGTTTCACTTGCTCAATCTGGGGTTCCTGGGGACACCCCATCAGGTTGTTTTCTCATAGACGCTGTCTTGTTGTCCTTCTTGCTCTGTCAGTACTGGTGGCAGATTCAGAGATGCTACTACTATGTCACTGCTAACATCTTGCCTAGAAGCCCTGTTGATTAAAGTGTTGAATGTGTACATGATTTAAAGCTGTAATTTTAATTTGACTTTATTTGATTGACAGAGATACAGAAGAGCCTCCTTGGGCTTGTATTTTCATGCACTAAAACATTTTTTTAATAGAACATGAGAACATAAATTACCAAAACACAAACCAGGCCATCAGCCAATAACCATAAATTGAAATACTATGCAGCCGTTACAAATTAGGGACTACAAACTTCCTTAAAGGCAACTATACGTTAAATGTTTTCAAAGTAATTTACTCATGTAACAACATTATTGTAAACACACCCACACAACTATACATGCATCTATCCTCAAGCAAATGGGTACAAACATTAAGAAATAACTAGATTGAGTGAAGGGTTTAATAATTTAACTTTATGTAATTTTACGTGCTGTGAATATTTTATATGCTAGAAGCCATCATTAGTGTTTTTATTTTTAACTTTGAGGTAACAGTAGATTCACACACAGTTGTAAACTATTGATGCACAGAGGTTCTTTATGGCCTTTGCCCATTTCACCCCAGTGGGAGCATCTTTCATGACTATGTTCCGTTATCACAATGTAGAAATTGACACTGATGCAATTCACAGAACTTACTCAGATTTCAAATTTTATATTTACTCATTTGTGAATTTTCTCCCATTGTATATACAGATTCATGTAACCACCAACACAATCAAGATACGGAACATGCTACACAAGGATCCCTCATCCTACTCTTTATAGCTCCAGCCAACTCCCTCATTCTTCCCATCCTTAACCACTACCAACTACCATGTGTTCTCCATCTCTACAATTTTGTGATTTCAAGAACTTAATAGATGGGATCATGCATTTCCAAACCTTTTGAGATTGACTTTTAAAATTAACCTCATTCCCTTGGGGTCACTTCAGGTTTTTGTATGTATTCATTTATTTCTATAACTTGTTTATTGCTGAGTAGTATTTCATGGTATAGATGTAAAGTTTGATCATTCAACCATTGAAAGACATTTGGTTGTTTTCAGTTTAGGTCTAATATGAAAACAAACCATACACATTCATGTGTATGTTACTGTGTGAACATAAGCCATATCCCATATCTCTGGGATAATTGCCCGAGAGCTCAGTTGGTGGGTCTTATGGTTAGCACATAATTTTGTAAGAAACTGTCACATTCTTTTCCAGAGTTACTGTACCATTGTACATTCCCATGTATGTATGATTCTGTTCCTTTGCATTCTTGCCAGTATTTGGTGTGGACACTTTATTTTAGCCATTCTGAAAGAACAGTGATTTTATTTTTTCTTTTATTTATCTTTTTTTTTTTTAAGATTTTATTTATTTGACAGAGAAAGACACAGCAAGAGAGGGAACATAAGCAGAGGGAGCGGGAGTGGAAGACAGAGAAGCAGGCTTCCCGCCAAGCAAGGAACCCAATGCGGAGCTTGATCCCAGGACTCTGGGATCATGACCTGGGCCGGAGGCAGACGCTTAACAACTGAGCCACCCAGGCACCCCTATTTATATTTTTTTATTAACATATAATGTATTATTTGCCCCAGGGGTACAGGTCTGTGAATCATCAGGCTTACACATTTCACAGCATTCACCATAGCACAAACCCTCCCCAGTGTCCATAACCCATCCACCTTGTCCCTACTCTCCCACCCCCCAACAACCCTCAGTTTGTTTCATGAAATAAGAGTTTCTTGTGGTTTGTCTCCTTTCTGATCCCATCTTGTTTCATTTTTTCCCCTCCCTGCCCCTTAAATTCCTCATATCAGAGAGATCATATGATAATTGTCTTTCTCTGAGTGACTTATTTTGCTCAGCATAATACCCTCTGGTTCCACCCACTTCATTGCAAACGGCAAGATTTCGTTTCTTTTGTTGGCTGCATAGTATTCTATTGTATATATACCACATCTTCTTTATCCATTCATCTGTTGATGGACATCTAGGTTCTTTCCATAGTTTGGCTATTGTGGACATTGCTGCTATAAACATTCGGGTGCACGTGCCCCTGAGGATCACTACCTTTGTGTCTTTAGGATAAATACCCAGTAGTGCGATTGCTGGGTCGTAGGGTAGCTCCATTTTCAACTTTTTGAGGAATCTCCATACTGTTTTCCAGAGTGGCTGCACCAGTTTGCATTCCCACCAACAGTGTAGGAGGGTTCCCCTTTCTCCGCAACCTCGCCAACATCTGTCATTTCCTGACTTGTTGATTTTAGCCATTCTGACTGGTGTAAGGTGGTATCTCGCTGTGGTTTTAATTTGTATTTCCCTGATGCCGAGTGATGTTGAGCACTTTCTCATGTGTCTGTTGGCCATTTGGATGTTTTCTGCCTACTTCTTGACTAGATTATTTTTTCTTTGGGTGTTGAGTTTGATTAGTTTTTATAGGTCTTGGATACCAGCACTTTATCTGANCTAGCCCTTTATCTGATATGTCATTTGCAAATATCTTTTGGTTTTGTTGACTGTTTCCTTTGCTGTGCAAAAGCTTTTAATCTTAAAAAAAAAAGCTTTTAATCTTGATGAAGTCCCAATAGTTCATTTTTTCTCTTGCTCCCTTTGCCTTTGGTGATGAAGAACAGTGATTTTCATGGTGGTTTCAATGTCCATTTACCTAAGGGCTAAATATACTGAATATATTTTCCCTATTTACCATCTGTATGTCATTTTCAGTGAAATATCTATTCATGTCTTCTGCCTATTTTCTAATTGGATCGGGTTTTTTTTTTTTTGAATTGTTACTTCTTTTTTTTTTTNAATTTTATTTTTATTATTTGCCCAAGGGGTACAGGTCTGTGAATCATCAGGCTTACATCTTTCACAGCATTCACCAAAGCACAAACCCTCCCCAATGTCCATAACCCATCCACCCTATCCCTACCCTCCCACCCCCCAGTATCCCTCAGTTTGTTTTATGAGATTAGAAGTCTCTTATGGTTTGTGTCCTTCCCCATCCCATCTTGTTTCATTATTTTAAAAAAACTTCTGAGAATCCTTGTAGATACAAGTCCTTTTTTCAGATAGGTGGTAGGCAGATGATTTCTTGGAGTATGTGATTTGACTTTTCAGGCACAGACTCTTTCCCAGTGATAAGTTCTAATTTTGAGGAAGTCCAGTTTTATAAAAGTTTTTTTGTGTGTGTGGATTGTGCTTTTGTTGTCAAGCCTAAAATTCTTTACCTAACCCAAACTGCTGTGGATTTTTCTACCATTTCTTTCTAAAAGTTTTATAGTTCTACTTTTAGGTCCATTTTACTTTTATCATGTGAGTTAATTTTTGTATACAGTGTGAATTTAGGTCAAAGTTCATTTGTGCCCATAAAGATCCAATAGCTTCAGCACCATTTGTTGGAAAGGTTATCCTACCTTCGAATTGCTTAGGCACCCTTTGAAAAAATCAGTTGGCCATATTTGTGCAGATCCATTACTTTTTAATAAAATAAAAACTTAATATTCATCAGTTATAGAAGTTGAATATATTTTTAGAAAACCTACCTCTGAAAATAGAATACAACCACCTTCACAGGTCAAATTGGTCAATATACATGGTACTACTTCCCTTAAAAATATGAAAATGAAAACTAATCAAGCAACTGAAATTATATCAGACCATAAGTAATTAATACAATTGGAATGAATAAGATTTTTCCATACAGTAGAATGAGTTCAGAAAATATTTATTAAATAATTTAAATTAAATTATTATTAAATAGTAAATTTATTCTTAAGCAAAAGCTTAGCTCTTTAATTTCAGAGACTGGAATTTATATTCTGTTGCCACCTTGTGGAAATTTTCTCCCATTACAGGCCCTTTAAAAAGTAATCAGGTTGTGTAATCTTGGAAGAGCCATTTTCTGCTCTCTGGATTTCTCAAATATGCAATTTTAGAGAGGGCTTTCTTTCTTAAAATTAGTTTGTAGATATTTGCCTCAAGGAACTTCATTTGGGGTAATATATTATAATAGTTTAATCTGTTAAATGGTATCAGATAAATTTTAATAGTTTATGCTGTTAAATGTATGTCAGATAATCTGATTAAAATTTAAACTACAAACCAAGAAGGGTGAGGGTTTTTTCCTGTGAAAAATGAAAGTTGATTCTAAAAGTTATAAAAACTTGATGTCTCTTGAAAAACACATTTTGAAGGACTTGTACTCAAGATAACTTATTTTAAGAACCTGAGTCCCATTGGAGTTTGTATGTTTTCTAGACCAATGCTTCTCCAAATTAAAGTACACTTAGGTCAGCTGGGTGTGAGCTAAACCTGCAGTAGGTGACTGATGTTAGCTTCCTAGGACTATCTCAGGTAACCTCAAGGTGATAACAAACACAAGAAAACTGGAAAACAAGTTAGGCAGAGGCATGCAGGCAGTAATTTCGAAAAATCAGATATGATAAGGACATAGTGTATTAAGATTACCTAAGGGTCTTTCATGTGTCTCTATGGAAATCAGTAAACCTGATTTACAACCAGGCTAATTATACCTCCTAATGCACAGGTATTTGGAGAACTGCTTGCAGGCATGTATATCCCTTCCCCTCTTTGCATATAATCCCCTATAAACTAACAAGTTTTGGAGCAATTCTTCAGAGCAATCTGAAATACTATCTCCCAGGCTATCGTCCTGAGTAAGACGAAAGAGGCATTTACTAACCTATTTTGAGGTTGGCTTTTTTTTTTTAGTTGATATGAGTATTTTGTCAAAATGAATAAATTTGACAATGAGTCAATCTACAATGAAGCCCAAGAAGGCTCCCATGTGATACCGAGCTGTTGATCTTTGACCAAACTTTGAGTAACAGGTCTGTGAACCACAAGTCTATAACATCTGCATATTCACCAGGGGAGCTCTTAATTTTACAAATACTTGTATCAGATCAATTAAAATAAGATCTCTGGGACTGGGCATATTCAAAGCTGCCAGGTGATTCTAATGTGAAGACATTATGTATTAAACCTAAGAAATACAATATACAGGGAGAAGCAGACCTCTGAAAATTAAAAATTACAAGGAGTAACATTTTCCTTATCTTCCTGGAAATCTCAAGTGAATGTCAAAGTTGGGAACAGAGAAACCATGCCAAAATAATCCTGAAATTACTCAACATGAAGTGACATTGATAGACATTTGTATACAACCTGATGCATAGGCATGAGGTCAGTTTCTGTAAACCATTAAGAATTAAGTCTAACCAGGGGCACCTGGGTGGCTCAGTCATTTAGCATCTACCTTCAGCTCAGATTGTGATCCCAGGGTCCTGGGATCAAACCTGGCATCGGGCTCCCTGCTCCCTGGGAAGCCGCCTTCTCCCTCTCCTGCTCCTCCTGCTTGCGTTCCCTCTCTCTCTGTCTCTGTCATAAAAAAGTCTTTAAAACGAATTAAGTCTAACCAATAAATGGAAAGGTATCCTGTGTTCAGGGATTGGAAATATTGATACTAATAAAATGTCAATACTACCAAAAACCACCTATAGATTTAATGTAATCTCTATGAAGATTTCAATGGCATTTGTTACAAAAGTAGGAAAAAAAATCCTAAAACTTAAATGAAACCACAAAAAATCCTGAAAACCAAAGTAATCCTGAAAAAGAACACCAAAGCAGTAGGCATTACACTTCCAGACTGTAAGCTAGATTACATAATTATTGGCCTCAAAACAGTATATGGTACTGGGATAACAATAGACAAATCAATGGAACAGAATCAAGAGTCCAGAAATAAACCCAAGTATATAATAAACCCAAGTCAATTAATATGACAAGAGAGCCAAAAAAACTCAATGGACAAAAAAGAAAGTCTCTTAAATGGTGCTAGGGAAATTGGATAATCACATGTAAAAAAATGAAACTGGCCCTACATCGTACACCACTCACAAAAACTAACTGGAAATGACTTAATGACTAAATATAAGACCTGAGCTGATGAAACTCCTGGAAGAAGACCTAGGAAAAGAGCTCCTTAACATGGATCTAGGCAGTGAGTTTTTGGATAACACCTAGAGCATAAGCAACAAATAAAAAAAAAAAGTGGTACTACCTCAAACTAAAAATCCTCAGCACAGCAAAACCATTAAAATGAAATGACAACCTGCAGAATGAGAAAAATATTTGCAAACCATTTATTTGACAAGGGGTTAATATCTAAGGTATATAAAGAATTCCTACAACTCAACAATGAAAAAATAATCTAATTAAAATGGGCAAAAGACCTCAAGAGACATTTTCCCAAAAAGGATATATGTACAGAAGGGGAACAGGTATGTGAAAAGATGCTCAATGTCAGTAGTCCTAAGGGAAATGCAAACCAAAACCTCAATGAGCTATTATCTCACACCTCTTAGAGTAGCCATCATCAAAAAAAGAGCTAACAAATGAAGGTGGACATATTAGAGGAAAAGCAACACTTTTTCATTGTTGATGGATTTGTGAGCTGGTGCAGACATTATAGAAAACAGAATGGAAGATCCTCAAAAAATTAAAAATAGAACTATCACATGACCCAACAATTCCACTTCTGGGAATATATCCAAAGGAAACAAAATCACTCAAAAAGGCACCTGCATCCCCATATTCACACAGCATTATTTGTAATTGCTAAGACATGGAAATTATCTAAGTGCCCATTGACAGATGAATGGATAAAGAAATTGTAGTATACAATGCAATGTTATTCAGCCATAAAAAATGAGGAAGTCCTTGCCGCTTATGACATGGATGGACCTTGAGGGCATTGTGTTAAATAAAATAAGAGAAAGCAAATACTCTGTGATCTCACTTATATGTGGGATCTAAAAACTAAATTCCCAGAAAAAGACGAATTTTGTGATTACCAGAGGCAGGGGGTTGAGGGAGGAAGAATTGAAGGAAAGTGATCAAAATGTATAAACTTCCAGTTATACAATAAACTCCAGGAGTATAATGTCCAACACAATGACTACAGTTAACACTGCTGTGTGATACATAGGGAAGCTAAGGGAGTAGGTCCTGAGAATTCTCATTCCAAAGAAAAACCTTTTTACTCTTTTTTTTTTTTTGCTTTGTATGGTGATTTGCTATGTGTGGTGATGGTTGCTAGGTAAACTTACTGCATAATCATTTTGTGAGACATGTAAGTCAAACCATCATGATGTATACCTTAAACTTATACAGTGACATATATCAATTATATATCAATAAAACTAGGGAGTGGTAGCAAAGGATAAAAAGTTATGTAAACCTGTTTTGAAATCTTTTTTAAAAGTCAATTTTGTGTTCACTGATTCTTAACTTGATGTACGTGATGCATTTTCTGATTGTTAAAAATGCTTTTCTATAAAAATAAAGTCTACTTTTTGAGTAAAGCAAATTAAAGACTTAGCCAGCCTGGATGGGGCCCATAAACCCATGTTCAGAGAGCATGTAATTGATGAAGTGGTTCTTGTATACAGGGCAGATAAGAATTTTCTGGACATCTTGTACTGAGTAAGAATCAAGATTTCTGGGTAGAAAAGCAGAAAAAAACATCACTGTTGGTCTAAGAAGAACACAAATGTTCTCTGAATTTTCCTACTTAGATTCTGTAAACTCAAGCCTGTAATTTATTATAATATAGTAGGGAGTCATAATATCACCAACATATGAAATGGAGAAAATGCTGTTTTACCTAGGATACATGATACATATGGGGAAATAGAGACTTGTGTATAAGTCTTGGCTTTTTATTTTTAATTTAATTTTATTTTTTCAGTGTTCCAAGATTCATTGTTTATGCACTACACCCTGTGTTCTATGCAATACGTGCCCTCCTTAATACCCACCACCAGGCTCACCCACCCCCCCACCCCCTTCCCCTCCAAAACCCTGTTTGTTTCTGAGTCCACAGTCTCTCATGGTTCTCCGCCTGCCCCCAATTTCCCCCAATTCACTTTTCCTTTCCTTCTCCTTATGTCCTCCATGTTATTCCTTATGTTCCACAAGTAAGTGAAACCATATGATAATTGACTTTCTCTGCTTGACTTATTTCACTCAGCGTAATCGCCTCCAGTCTCATCCATATTGACACAAAAAAGTTGGGTATTCGTCCTTTCTGATGGCTGTGTAATATTACATTGTATATATGGGCCATATCTTCTTTGTCCATTCATCTGTTGGAGGGCATCTTGACTCTTTCCACAGTTTGGTGATTGTGGACATTGCTGCTATGAACATTAGGGTACATATGGCCCTTCTTTTCACTACATCTGTATATTTGGGGTAAATACCCAGTAGTACAATTGCAGGGTCATAGGGTAGCTCTATTTGTAAATTTTTGAGGAATCTCCACACTGTTTTCCAAAGTGGCTGCATCAACTTGCATTCCCACCAACAGTGTAAGAAGGTTCCCCTTTCTCCACATCTTCACCAATACCTGTTGTTTTCTGTCCTGTTAATTTTGGCCATTCTAACTGGTGTAAGGTGGTATCTCAATGTGGTTTTGATTTGAATTTCCCTGATGGCTAATGATGAACATTTTTTCATGTGTCTGCTAGCCATTTGTATGTCTTCTTTGGAGAAGTGTCTGTTCATGTCTTCTGCCCATTTTTTGACATGATATCTGTTTTTTGGGCATTGAGTTTGAAGATTTCTTTATAGATCTTGGATATCAGCCCTTTGTCTCTGGTGATATTTGCGAATACCTTCTCCCATTCTGTGGGTTGCCTCTTTGTTTTGTTGACTGTTTCCTTTGATGTGCAGAAGCTTTTTATCTTGATGAAGTCCCAGAAGTTCATTTTTGCTTTTGTTTCCTTTGCCTTTGGAGAGGTGCCTTGAAAGAAGTTCCTGTGGCTGATGTCAAAGACGTTACTGTCTATGTTCTCCTTTAGGATTTTGATGGATTCCTGTCCCACGTTGAGGTCTTTCATACATTTTGAGTTTATCTTCATGTATGGTGTGAGAGAATGGTCGAGTTTCATTCTGCTATACATATCTGTCCAATTTTCCCAGCATCATTTATTGAAGAGACTGTCTTTTTTCCACTGGACGTTTTTTCCTGCTTTGTTGAGGATTATTTGACCATCGAGTTGAAGGTCCATATCTGGGCTCTCTACTTTGTTCCATTGGTCTATGTATCTGTTTTTGTGCCAGTACCATGCTGTCTTGGTGATCACAGCTTTGTAATAGAGCTTGAAGTCAGGCAATGTGATTCCCCCAACTTTGTTTTTCTTTTTCAACATTTCCTTGGCAATTCGGAGTCTTTTCTGGTTCCATACAAATTTTAGGATTGTTTGTTCCAGCACTTTGAAAAATGCCAGTGAAATTTTGATTGGGATGGCATTGAAAGTATAGATTGCTCTGAGCAGTACAGACATTTTAACAGTGTTTATTTACCCATGAGCAAGGAATGTTTTTCCATCTTTTTGTGTCTTCTTCAATTTCTTTCATGAGTCTTCTGTAGCTCCTCAAGTACAGATTCTTTACCTCTGTGGTTAGGTTTATTCCAAGGTATCTTGTGGTTCTTGGTGTTATAGTAAATGGAACTGATTCTCTAATTTCCCTTTCTATAGTTTCACTGTTAGTGTATAAGAAAGAAACTGATTTATGTGCATTAATTTTGTATCCTGCCACATTACTGAATTGCTGTATGAGTTCTAGTAATTTGGGGGTGGAGTCTTTTTGGATATTCCATATAAAGTATCATGTAGTATCTGTGAAGACAGTTTGACTTCTTTGCCAATTTGAATACCTTTTATTTCTTTTTGTTGTCTGATTGCTGTTACTAGGACTTCTAGTACTATGTTGACTAACAGTGGCAAGAATGGGCATCCTTGTCATGTTCCTGATCTCAGTGGAAAGGCTGTCAGCTTTTCTCCATTGAGAATAATATTCGCTGTGGGTTTTTCATAGATGGATTTTATGAAGTTGAGGAATGTTCCCTCTATCCCTATACTTTGAAGAGTTTTAATCAGGACCGGATGCCATATTTTGTCAAATGATTTTTCTGCATCAATTGAGAGGACCATGTGGTTCTTCTCTCTTCTCTTATTGATTTGTTCTATCACATTGATTGATTTGTGAATGTTGAACCACCCTTGCATCACAGGGATAAATCCCACCTGGTCATGGTGGATAATCTTTTTAATGTACTGTTGGATCCCATTAGCTAGGATCTTGTTGAGAATCCTGGCATCCATATTCATCAGGGATATTGGTCTGAAATTCTCCTTTTTGATGAGGTCTTTGCCTGGTTTGGGGATCAAGGTAATGCTGGCTTCATAGAAAGATTCTGGAAGTTTTCCTTCCACTTCTCTTTTTTGAAACAGCTTCAGGAGAATAAGTATTATTTCTTCTTTGAATGTTCAGTAGAATTCCCCAGGGAGTCTGTCAGGTCTTGGACTCTTGCTTTGTGGGAGGTTTTTGATCACTGCTTCTAGTTTTGTTGATGCGTTCTAGTGTTTCTCTAGCTTCTAACTCATTGATCTCTGCTCTAATATTAATTATTTCCCTTCTTGTGCATGGGGTTGGCTTAATTTTTTGCTGACTTTCCAGTTCTTTAAGGTTTAAAGAGAGTTGGTATATTCGAGATTTTTCAATCTTTTTGAGTGAGACTTGGATGGCTATGTATTTCCCCATTAGGACCACCTTTGCTGTATCCCATAGGCTTTGAACCAATATGTCTTCATTCTCATTAGTTTCCACGAATTGTTTAAGTTCTTTGATTTCCTGGTTGACCCAAACATTCTTGAGCAGGATGGTCTTTAGTTTCCAAAGTGTTTGAATTCCTTCCAAATTTCTTGTGGTTGAGTTCCAGTTTCAAAGCATTGTGGTCTGAGAACATGCAGGGAATAATCTCAATATTTTGGTATCAGTTAAGCCCTGATTGTGACCCAGTATATGGTCTATTCTGGAGAAAGTTCCATGTGTGCTCGAGAAGAATGAGTATTCTGTTGTTCTAGGGTGGAATATTCTGTATATATCAACTAGGTCCATCTGGCCCAATGTGTCATTTAAAGCTCTTGTTTCTTTGTTGATTTCCTGCTTAGATGATCTGTCTATTGCTGAGAGTGGCATGTTAAGATGCCCTACAAATAATGTATTCTTATCAGTATGTAAGTCTTGGCTTTCAATTAATCTTTCAAGTTACTTTCAAATGCATTCCATTAAAAACTGTGTGTATGCTAACTGAGATACAACTTTTAATGTTTATAGAGGAAGAAAAGATATTGGTTGAGTGTCGTTTCTGATGCAAATGACTGTGTCTGAAACTTAGGAAAACAATGACTCAATCTTTTTTTTGAACCACCTTGTTGAAATATAATTGACATATAATAGACTGCACAGTTTGATAAGTTTTGACCTGTGTACACATATCTAAAATCACCACCACAATCAAGGTAATGAACAACCATACCCGAAAATTTCCACCCCCCACTTTTTAGTCTCCTTCCCCCGACCCCCTAGGTTGCTCCTTTCTAGGCAAACACTGATCTGCCTTTTGTCATTAGGGACAAGTTTGCATCTTCTAGAATTGTGTATACATACATCATATACTGTATAGTTGTTTTTGCCTAGTTGCTTTCACTTAACATTTATTTTGAGATTTATCTATGTTAGGTGTAATTTTACTGCTGAAAGCTATTTGATTGAATAGATGCAACGTAGTCTATTTACTTTTTAATGCAAATATTGTTTTCAGTTTGAGTCAGATCTAAGAATAAAATGGATGAACCCCATGTCTCTGCCTGCTGACAGCATCCAATTAGAGCAGTCCTCTTTCTACTTAGATTCTCCTACAAATCCACCAGCCAAAACTCCAAACCTATAGTAGGTTCTCTCTAATACTCTATTCCTCACACCCACTCAGGGTTCCCTCATTGAAAGGAGTTCTAAACGCAACTTGATGAATTACAAGTGTGTACCTGGTGGTCTTTAGCTAACATTCCTTTCTAGGGTTTTTTTATGTATCATCTAAATTGCCTAATTTATTGGCAGAAAGTTGTTCATAATATTTTCATACTATTTTCATTTAATATCTGTACAATCAATGGTGATGTTATCAAGTTTACCAAGTTTGTTGATCTCCTCCAGGTTCTATAGGTTTTGGCTTTTTTAATTTTCTCCATTGTTTTCTGGATATCATTTGTGTCTGCCCATATTATTTCTGTGCTTCTCCTTGCTTTGGGTTTAGTTTTTTTTTTTTAATTCTTAAATCTGCAGTCACTGATTTGAGGCCTTTTTCCTAATTGCAGAGGCTGTTAGTGCTAGACATTTATTTTAAGTGCTACTAAATCCTACAGATTTTGGTATGCCGTGTTTTTATTTTAATCAAGATTAAAACACTTTTCAATTTTTCTTTACATTTCTTCTTTAATTTTTATTTTATTTTTTCAGTGATCCAAGATTCATTGTTTATGCACCACACCCAGTGCTCCATGCAATACATGCCCTCCTTAATACCCACCACCATGCTCACCCATCGCCCCCCTCCCCTCCATAACCCTTAGTTTGTTTCTGAGTCCACAGTCTCTCATAGTTCATCTCCCCTTCCGATTTACCCCAATTCACTTTTTCTTCCCTTCCCCTAGAGTCCTCCATGTTATCCCTTATGTTCTATAAGTAAGTGAAACCATATGATAATTGACTTTCTCTGCTTAACTTATTTCATTCAGCATAATCTCCTCCAGACCCATCCATGTTGATATAAAAGTTGGGTATTCATCCTTTCTGATGACTGAGTAATATTCCATTGTATAAATGGACCACATCTTCTTTATCCATTCATCTGTTGAAGGACATCTTGGCTCTTTCCACAGTTTGGTGATTGTGGACATTGCTGCTATGAACATTGGCAAACATATGGCCCTTCTTTTCACTACATCTGTGTCTTTAGGGTAAATACCCAGTAGTTCAATTACAGGGTCATAGGGTAGCTGTATTTTTAATTTTTTGAGGAATCTCCACACTGTCTTCATTTCTTTTTTGAATTAAAAATTGTTTAGAAATGTCACTTAGTTTCCAAATAATTGGAGTTTTTCCAAATCTTTGTTATTGATTTCTAATTTAATTCCATTATGTTCAGAAAACATACTGTGTGGCTTTTCATCATTTCAAAGTTGTCTAGATTTGTTTTATGGCCTAGAATACGAACTGTTTAAATGTGCACAATTGAAAAGAATGCATAATCTGCTGTTATTGGGTGCTGTGTTTCATAAAAGTTAATGAGTTCAAGTTGGTTAATACTGTCACTTCACGTTCTATATATATTTTTAAAGTATAGGTAATATACAATGTTATTAATTTCAGGTGCACAACATAGAAATTTGACAATTCAATACATTACACAATCCTCAGCACAGTTCAGTACAGTCATCATCTTCAATAACTGTTAATTTCATATCTATTTGTTCTGTCAAATATTGACAGAAGAGTATCAAAATCACCTACTATAATTGGTATTTATTTCCTTTTGCCATTCTATCTGTATTTGCGTCATGAATTTTGAAGGTCTGTTAGTAGCTGCATAAATGTTTAGGATCATTATACCCCCTTGGTGAATTGACCATTTTATCCTTCTAAAATAACCTATTTATCACAATAAAATAGTTGGGAAAATTTTTTATTGAAATGTTCAAAAAGGCAAAAAAAGGAAAATAACAAGTTTCAAATGTTTTATGATATGCCTAAATGTAATATATATGCTAAAGTAATTATCTACCTATCCCTTAATTTTTTTGTTCTGAAACATATTTTGTTCTGAAACATACTTTCTTTAATACAGTAAAAGCCAATCTTGATTTTTTTTGGCTTAGTATTATCAAGTTATATCTTTTCTCGTCCTTTCACTCTTAACAAATTTATCCTCATACTTAAAGTACATTTCTTATAGAACACATATAGACCAGACTTTTTATTATTTTTATGCATTTTATTTTTATATGTATTATAAATCCATACTACACTGGTATTATTTTTTCTTAAACAGTCAAATACTTTTTTTTTTAAGATTTTATTTATTTGACAGAAAAACAGCGAGAGAGGGAACACCAGCAGGGGGAGTGGGAGAGGGAGAAGCAGGCTTTCCCGCAGAGCAGGGAGCCCTATGTGGGGCTTGATCCCAGGACCCTGGGATCATGACCTGAGCCAAAGGCAGATGCTTAATGACTGAGCCACCCAGGCACCCCAAACAGTCAAATACTTTTAAAGATATTTGAACAACAACAACTCTAATCCCTCTATCTCCTACTTTACTGCATTAGGAATATATTTTATACCTAATATTCTCTCTCTCACTCCCCACTGCATATAAAATTTAAGCAGGGTATAATGGTGGTGGTTATCTTTCCAGTTTTGTTCACAGGATGAGACCATTGAGATGGACCCACAACAGAACTAGATGAAGAATGAGCATCAACCAGAAATATTAGACTTGCAACTGGTTTCAGTAACTGGCAGACTTGGAGTTGATCCTTCCCATTCTGTAAATCTGTAAAAGCACCTCTCTTTTTCTTTGGCTGTCAACATCAATCTCTCTAGACCAGTGGTTTTCAAACTTTCACATGGCCAAAATACAGTCAGGGGATTTGTTAAGTACAGATTTCTTAGTTTCCAATTCAATAATTCTAGGTTTGGCTTGAGAATTTGCACTTCTCATAAGTTGACAAGTGATAACAATGCTGTCAGTTTGGTGACCTCACTTTGAAAACCACTTCCTTAGATACTACTTTAACACATTTTTTTTCTGTTTAGAGAAGGAATGAGTAGACTCTTGTTAAGTGTGGAAATCATAAGATTATATTTTTTGGAAATATAGCTATAGGAGGAATGATGTATATGGATGTCGGGCAGGCAAAGAATGGACTATTTGATTATTTGCTGGCATGTTTTTGGTTGTCTAGTGTTTAAACCCTTAGCTGTGTTTGTGGAATATTCCACTGTATGATAATTCATGGCTCCAGCATTTTTTTCCTCTAGAGAAGCTATAAGGTCTAGACATTTCTGTTTCCTGACCCTGAAAGCTAGAACACAGGCACATGATCTAAGTGTTTCCATGGTGGGAGTAAGGATGGTCTCCTAAACGAAGTGCTACACAGCAGCATGGTTAGTGTGATCTGGTATCCTGTTGCTACAGCCATACTATCTTTGCCATATTGTTCCTGTGACATAATTTTGGCCATAGTTATGGGTGCCTGACTGCCTTGATTTTTGACCATTTTAAAATTTTTTTAGATTTTCTTATCTTTCTAGAGATTGTGAGTTATGATTACTTTCCTGTTCAAGTTAGTCAAAGTCAGTGCATATTGCTTGCAAAATGGAACCTGATTGGTACCAAAGATATAGGCCAGTAATGATGTAGGTTTCAGATGATCTGCTTCAGTTTAAGTTCTTGTTTTCTTACTGGCCTTTTAGTTCTTTTGCTTGCATAACTGTTCTGGCTATGATTTCCAACTCTGTTGAGTAAAAGTGACAAGAGTGGACATCCTTGTGCACCTGGGTGGCTCAGTTGGTTAAGCAGTTGCCTTCTGCTCAAGTCATGGTCCCATGGTCCTAGGATCGAGCTCCACATTGGGCTCCCTGCTCAGTGGGGTGCCTGCTTTTCCCTCTCCCTCTACTGCTCCCCTTATTTGTACTCTCTCTCTCTCTGTCAAATAAATAAAAACAAAATCTTAAAAAAAAAAAGTGGGCATCCTTGTTCTATCCATGAGATCACAAGAAAAGTTATCGGCCTTTCACCATTGAGTATGATGTCAGCTGTAGACCAAAAATATGGCCTTTCCTATCTTGAGGTATGTTCCCTCTGTAGTTACTTTGTTGAGAGTTTTGATCGTGAAAGGATTTTGAATTTTGTCCTATTATCTTTCTGCATTTATTGAGATTGATCATACAATTTTTGTCCTTCATTTTGTTAATGTAGTGTATCATGTTGATTGATTTGCAGATACTGAGCCATCCTTACATCCCTGGAATAAATCTCACCTAATTATGATGAATGGTACTTTTAGTGTATTGTTGAATTTGGTTTGCTAATATTTTGTTGAAGATTTTTGCACCTATATTCATCAGGAATATTGGCCTATAGTTTTGTTTGTTTGGTTAGTTTCTTTATAGTGTCTTTGTCTGATTTTGGTATTAGGGTAATTGTAGCCTCATAAAATGAATTTGGAAGCATTCCTTTATCTTCTAGTTTTTGAATAGTTTGAAAAGGATAGGTAATAATTCCTTTCTAAATGTTTGGTAGAATGTACCCATGAAACCACTTAGGCCTGGACCTTTTGTTTGTTGGGAGCTGGGTTTCTTTTTTTCTTGTTTGTTTTTGTTTTTAACCAGTTCAGTGGTTTTGTTTTTTTTAGCCAACTCAGTTTTATTAGTTGTAACCAATCTGTCTAAATTTTCTTTTTCTTCTGATTCAGTCTTGGAAGATAGTATGTTTCTAGAAATGTACCCATTTCTGTTTGGTTGTCTAATTTGTTGGCATGCAATTTTTCATAGTAGTCTCGTATTATCCTTTGTGTTTCTGTCATGTTGGTGGTAACTTCTCTTCCATTTCTGATTTTGAGTCCTCTCAATTTTTCTTGATGCTCCTGCCTGAAGATTTATCAATTTTGTTTATCTTTACAAGAACCAGCCCTTAGTTCATTGATCTTTCCTATTGTTTTTTTTAAGTCTTTATTTCATTTATTTCTGCTCTGATATTATTACTTCTTTTGAACAATTTTGGACTTTGTTCTTTTCCCAGTTCCTTTAGGTATAAGGTTAGATTGTTTGAGATTTTTGTTCCTTGAGGTAGGACTATAAAGCTATAAACTTCCTTCTTAATACTACTTATGCTGTGTCTCAAAGATTTTAAAATGTAGTGCCTCTATTTTCATTTGTCTCCAGGTTTTTTGATTTCCTCTTTAATTTCTTCATTGACTCATTAGTTGTTGAGTATCATGGACATGTTTGTGTTTCTTCCAGTTCTTTTCTTGTAATTGATTCCCAGTTTCATACTGTTGTGGTTGGAATAGATGATTAATATGAGTTCAACCTTCTTACATTTATTGACACTTGTTTTGTGGCCTACCATGGGACCCACCCTAGAGAATGTTCTATGTGAACATTGAGAAAAGAAACTTGACAAGAATGTGTGCTCTGCTGTTTTGGGATGGAAAGTTCTGTATGTATCTGTTAAGTCTACTGTGCTATTCAAAGATATTGTCTCCCATGGGGCGCCTGGGTGGCTCAGTGGGTTAAAAGCCTCTGCCTTCAGCTCAGATCATGCTCTCAGGGTCCTGGGATCGAGCCCCACATCGGGCTCCCTGCTTGGTGGGGAGTCTGCATCCTCCTCTCTCTGCCTGCCTCTCTGCCTACTTGTACTCTCTCTGTGTATCAAATAAATAAATAAAATCTTCAAAGATACTGTTTCCTTACTGATTTTCTATCTGGATGATCTCTACATTGATGTAAGTGGGGGTGTTAAAGTCCCCTGCTACTATTGTATTACTGTCAATTTCTTTCTTTGTTAATATTTGTTGAGGTGTTCCAATATTGGCTTCATAGATATTTACAATTGTCCTATCCTCTTGTTGGATTAATCCCCTTGTTATGTAGTGCTCCTCTTTGTCTCTTATTACAGCCTTTGTTTTAAAATCTGTAAGTATTGCCATCCTGGCATTTGTCTGCTTCCATTTAAATGAAATCTCTTTTTCCATCCCTTCAGTTGCAGTCTGTTCATGTCTTTAGGTCTGAATTGATTCTTGTAGGCAGCATATAGATGGGTCTTTAATTTTAATCCAATCAGTCACTTTAGGTCTTTTGATTGGAGCACTTAGCCCACTTACATTTAAAGTAATTATTTTTTTTTTTTAAAGATTTTATTTATTCATTTGACACAGAGAGAGAGATTACAAGTAGGCAGAGAGGCAGGCAGAGAGAGAGGAGAGAGGAGGAAGCAGGCTCCCCGCTGAGCAGAGAGCCCGATGTGGGCCTCGATCCCAGGACCCTGGGATCATGACCTGAGCCGAAGGCAGCGGCTTTAACCCACTGAGCCACCCAGGCGCCCTTAAAGTAATTATTGATAGCTATGTACTTATTGCCATTTGTTAATTGTTTTCTAGCTGTTTCTGTAGTTCTTGTCTGTTCCTTTCTTTTCTTTCCTTGTAGTTTGATGACTTTCTTTAATGCTTTCTGTGTGTGTGTGTGTGTGTGTGTGTGTGTGTTTCTGTATCTATTATAAATTTTTGGTTTGTGGTTTCTGTGAGGTTCATATATAACATCTTATGTATATAGCAATCTATATTAAGGTAATGGTTGCTTTAATTTGAACACATGCTAAAGAAACTATGTGTTTATGCCCCCCCACTTCCTTTTATGTACAGGATATCATATTTTACATATTTTATTTCATGTATCCCTTACCTAATTTTTGTAGATATAACCAGTAATACTACTTTTGTGTTTTAACAGTCATATTAGCTTTATAAATGATTGGTCTACTACTTCTACTGTGTGTTTGCTTTTACCAGTGAAATATTTTTCTTTTCATAATTTTCTTCTGCTTATAGCCTTTTCTTTTATAGTTTAACATTTCTTATAAGGCCCCTTTAGGGCCTTTCCTTTACCTTTTGTTTATCTGAGAAACTCCTTATCTCTCCTTTAATTCTGAATGATAAACTTGCTGGGCAGGATATTCTTGGTTGAAGGTTTTTTTCACTTTTGGCACAGGGAATATATCATGCTACTCTTTTCTGACCTGCAAAGTTTCTGCTGAAAAAGCAGCTGATGACTTTATGTGGTTTTCCTTATACATAACGATTTGCTTTTCTTTTGCTGCTTTTAGGATTTTCTCTTTATTTTTAATTTTATTCTAATTTTTAAAAGATTTTATTAGAGAGAGAGAGAGAGAGGATGAGTGGGGGGAGGAACACAGGGAGAGGGAGAAGTAGACTCCCCACTGAGCAGGGAGACCAATGTGGGGTTTGATCCTAGGACCTGAAGAACATGAACTGAGGTGAAGGCAGAGGCTTAACCAACTAAGCCACCCAGGTGCTCTACTTTTTCCATTTTGATTATTATGCTTCTTGCTGTGGACTTTCTTCAGTTCATCTTATTTAGGGACTTCCCTGCTTCCTGGACTTGGTGAATGTCTGTTTCCTTCCTGAGATTAGGGGAGTTTTCAGATATTCTTTCTTATTTCTGACAATATTTTCTTTTTAGTTGAAATATTATGTTCACGTTTTAGTGTAAGTTCTTATATATTGAAGTTTAATTACCCACTTTGTATATACATATTTTGAAATTTATTATTGAAGTACAGTTGACATACAATGTTATATTAGTTCATAGTGATTTGACAGTTTCATACATTACTCATTGCTCACCATGATAAGTATCGTCACCATCGGTCACCATATGACATTATTATAAAATTAACTGCATTTGTTTTGTTGTACTTTTCATCCCTGTGACTGATTTTATAACTGGAAGTTTGTACCTCTTAATCTCCTTCACCTATCTCACCTATTATCCCAACTACTTCCCTTCCAACAACCACCAGTTCTCTGTTCTTATGAGTCTATTTGTTTTGTTTTGTTTTGTTTTCGTCTTGTTTTTGTGTATGTGTGTGTGGTTGTTTCATTTTATTTTTTTAGATTTCACATACAAATGAAATCACATGGTATTTGTTTTAATGACTTATTTAAGTTAGTATATTACCTGCTGAGTACATTCATGTTGTCATGAATGGCAAGATCTCATTCATTTTTATGGTTGAATGATATTCCATTGTACATATATACCACACCTTTTTTATCATCTATCAGTGGTCACTTGTGTTACCTCCGTATCTTGGCTATTGTAAATAATGCTACAATAAATATAAAGATGTGTATATCTATTCAAGTTACTGTTTGCATTATTTTTTGACAGATACCCAGCAGTGGAATTACTAGATTGCATGGTATTTTTATTTTTAACTTTTTGAGGAACCTCCATACTGTTTTCCATAGTAGCTGCACCAATTTGCATTCCTACCCACCAGTGCAGGAAGGCTCTCTTTACTCCACATTCTAATACTTGATATTTGTCTCACTAATACTTGATATTTGTTGTCTTTCTGATATTAGCCATTCAGACAGGTGTGAGGTGATATCTCATTGTGGTTTTTATTACATTTCCCTGAAGATAAATGCTGTAAAGCATCCTTTCATGTATCTGCTGGCCATTTGTATATCATCTTTGGAAAAATGTCTATTCAGGTACTCTGCCTTTTTTTTTTTTTGTAAGTAGGGAAGAGGCAGAGGGAGATGGAGAGACCATCTTATGCTCCATGTGGAGTCCAACACAGCATTCAGTCTCATGACACTGAGATCATGGCTGAGCCAAAATCAGGAGTTGGATGCTTAACCAACTGAGCACCCCTGCCCATTTTTTAAGCAGACTTTTTTTTTTTTTTTTTTTTGGTGAGGAGTTGAATCAGTTCTTTATATATTTTGGATATTAACCCCTTATTGAATATGTAATTTGTGAATATCTTCTCCCATTCAGTAGATTCCCTTTTTGTTTTGTTTGTGGTTTCCTTTGTCATAAAAAACAGCTTTTTATTTTGGTGTAGTCCCAATAGTTTAGTTTTGCTTTTATTTCCTTTGCCTGAGGAGACATATCTAGAAAAATATTATAAGGGTGATATCCAAGGGATTACTGCCTACATTTCATTTTAGGAGTTTTATGGCTTTAGGTCTCACATTTAGGTCTTTAGTCTATTTTAAGTTTATTTTTGCATATGGTGTAATAAAGTGGTCTAGTTTTATTCTTTGGCATGTAGCTGTCCATTTTTCCCAGCACAGTTTCCTAACAAGATGATCTTTTCCCCATTATATATTCTTGCCTCTTTTGTTGTAATGACTATGTAAGCGTGGGTTTATTTCTGGACTCCCTTTCCTATTCCACTGATCTATATGTCTAAATTTGCACCAATACCAGCCTGTTTATATTATTAAGGCTTTGTAATATAGTTTGAAATTTAGAATTGTGATACCTTCAGTTTTGTTCTTTCAGGAAATTATTTTCATTATTTAGGTTCTTTTATGGTTCCATAAAAATTTTAGGATTATTCTAGTCTGTAAAAAATGCTTTACTCTAGATATTTTGATGGGGATTACATCAACTCTGTAGATTGCTTTGGATAGTATGGGCATTTTTGATACTATTTATTCTTCCAATCCATGAACATAGTATATCTTTCATTGTTTTATGTTGTCTTCTTTCATCAGTGTCTTAGTTTTCAGAGCACAGGTTTTTCAGCTTCTTGGTTAAATTTATTTTGGGGTATTTTATTGTTGGTGCAATTGTAAATGGGATTGTTTTCTTAATTTCTCTTTCTGCTACTTTGTTATCAACCTATAGAAATAACAAATCTTTTGTTTATTGATTTTTGAATCCTGTAACTTTACTGAATTCATTTCAGTTCTAATAGTTTTTTGGTGGAACTTCAGGGTTTTCTATATAGTATCATGTCATCAGCAAATAGTGAGAGTTTTACTTCTCCCTTACCAATTTGGATGTGTTTTATATCATTTTATTGTCTTACTGCTGTGACTAGGACTTCTAGAGAGATGATAAATGAAAGTGGTGACAGTGGACATTCTTGTCTTGTTCCTGACCTAAGGGAAAAAGTTTTCAGCTTTTTATCATTAAGTCCAAAGTTAACTGTGGGTTTTTCATATATGGTCTTTATTACGTTGAGATATGTTCCCTCTAAACCCACTTTGTTGAGGTTTTTTTTATCATAAACAGGTGCTAAATGTTTTTTCTGCATCTATTGAGACGATCATATGATTTTCATCCTTCCTCTTACTAACATGATCATATCAACTGATTTGAGGATGATGGTTCTATCCCTGGAATAAGGTTCACTTGATTGTGGCAAATGATCATTTTAAAGTATTGTTGAATTCAGTTTGGTAATATTTTTTGAGGACTTTTGCATTTATGTTTATCAGAGATATCTGCCAATAATTTTCTTTTTTGTAGTGTCTTTGTCCTGTTTTGGTATCGGGGTAATGCTGGCCTCATAGAATGGGTTAGGAAATTTTCCTTTCTCTTCTATTGTTTGTAATATTTTGAGAAGAATAGGTACTAACTCTTCTTTAAATATTGGTAGAATTCACCTGTGAAGTCATCTGGTCCTGTAGTTTTATTGGTTTAATTTTTTATTTTGATTACTGATTGAATTTTGTTACTAGTATCTGGACTGTTCAATTTTCTATTTCTTCCTGATTCAGTGTCAGAAGATTATGTGCTTCTAGGAATTTATCCTAGTTATTTATCCAGCTACTGTTTCTTTAAATAAGCTTTTTCTCCCACTTTCTTTTCTCCTTCTGGAACCCCTATAATATAAATGGTGTTATAATTGATTTTTGTTGCAGATGTCCTAGTCTATCCTCATTTTTAAATTCTTTTCTTTTTGCTGTTCAGCTTTCTACTACCATGTCTTCCAGAGTGCTGATCCGCCCTTCTGCATCCTTCAATCTGCTGTTGATTTTCTCTGATATATATTAAATTTTCAGCTATTCTTCAGTTTTGACTGGTTGTTTTGTTTTCTATCTCTTTGAAGTTCTCACTAGGTTCATCCTCTCTTCTCTCAAGTCCAGTGAGTATCTTTGTGACCATTACATTGAAATCTTTATCAGGTAGATTGCTTATCTCCATTTCAGTTTGTTCTTTTCTGTGGTTTTATCTTATTCTTTTATTTGGAACATGTATTCTGTCTCCTTATTTTGTCTGAATTTCTGTGGTTTTTTTCTTTATATTATATAGGTCAGCTACATCTCTTGGTTTTAAAAGTAGTGACCTTATGTAGAAGGTGTCCTATGATGTCCTGTAACGCACCCCCCCCCAGTCAACAGAACCAGAAGCTCCAAGGGTGTACCCTGTGTGGCCTGTGTATGCCCCCTGTTGTGACTCTGCCTGAACACTTTGGGTACACTGGTGGATAGGACTTGTCCCCTGCATGGCTGACTGAGAAGCTCTGCTGCAGCCACAGCAGGTGTGCTGCTGGGTGGGGTCAGGACTCATCCCATCTGGCCAGATGATCAGTGCATTTGCTGCTGATGCACTGGTGGAGCAGGCTTTGCTCCTGGCACAGCTAGCTGAAAGGCCCAGCCACCGCTACTGCAGGCACACTAGTGTGTGGGATTATTTTTCCCATCCCTTTGAAGGGGAAACAGTCTCTGCTGAGGTCACCTGCCCAGTGTTGTGGGACAGTAGTCACTTTGGAGGAACACCAGTCCTGACTGAAACTGCCTGTTAGGTGAGGCAGGGCAGGAGCTCTTTGGAGGGGTTTCCTGCTGAGGTAAGCAGATGGGGTGGGGCAGGTCTATAGGGAAATGTCAGAGCAGGCAAGCGGTGCTAACAAGGTAAATGAAGAGTGTCAGAACTGGTGCTGCAGCCATTGGTTATCTAGGCTGAAGGAGGGCAAGAAAAACGGCACCTGCCAGCACTCCTGTCTCCAGAGAAAGCTCCCACAGATCCCTGACTCTCTGGCATATGTCCTAAAATTAGTCAATAAATTTTCTTTATGTATAACTCAAGTGATTTTCAAACTGCTTCTTCTGTGCTGGGTCCCCTGCCAAGATATGTCTGTGGGAGGCAGTGACTCAGGATCATAATACTCTGCCAACTTCCTTCTCCCACATTTTCTTGTTTTTCTTATTAGGTTTAGTTAGCCAGCATATTGTACATCATTAGTTTTTGATCTAGTGGTCAACGATTCATTAGTTGCATATAACCCAGTGCTAATCACAACACATGCCCTTCTTAATACCCATCAATTCATCCATCAATGGACATGTAGGTTGTTTCTATTTCTTGATTATTGTAAATAATCCTGCATTGAATATAAGAGTATAGATATCTTTGTGAATTTGTGTTTTCATCTTCATCAAATACTCAGAAGTGAAATTACTGGATCATATGGTAACTACATTTTTAAAAAAGATTTTATTTATTTAACAAAGAGAAAGATCACAAGTAGGCAGAGAAGCAGGCAGAGAGAGAGAGGGAAGCAGGCTCCCCGCTGAGCAGAGAGCCCAATGCGGGGCTCGACCCAGGACCCTGAGATCATGACCTGAGCCACCCAGGTGCCCATGGTAATTACATTTTTACTTTCAAAGTTGTTTTAACTATAGTCAACCCCCTTTCATTTGGGAAAGATGCTGTTTCTCGATGCTTACAGAGCAAGTATCCAAAGCAATTTTTAAAGTGGAACGTAAATAGGAATTACCTCACTCTAAATTCTGTATTTCTGGATTAGTTTTAAATTTGGTTTTACCAAAAGTAAGAAATGGTATAAAATTCATTAAAGCTGATTGTTCACTAGGATAGAATATCTCTCCTTGACTGTATTTGGCTTGGGGAAGGGAAGGGATCATGTGTCTCTTGAGGCCAATAAATTGCAAGGGAAGTCTTCTTCAAGCAGTACAGAAAACACAATGTTTTGATACTAAGATGTTAGCTTTGTAGTAAGCCTGCTCACCACACCCTTTTCCTTCAAGAGTTAACAATAAGAATGACCAGTGTAGTAGTCCTGGCATCTGTCAATCTTTCTAAATTTGTTGGAACTTAGTGCTCTTTAAATCTTTTGGAAGTAAAAGTCCTGAGAATGTCTTATAATTTTTTATGCATCTTAAGTCCAGTTTTATGTATTTAGTTCCAGGGACTTCTACCCTATTCTGCAAGATGTAAGCTACTCTCAGATATTTTTTTCCAACATAAATTAACTTTTATAAAATATTCTAATAGCATTCTTATTTTTGAAAAGAGACTTTAAGGAAAAGTAAATAAAATGTCTAAGTTGGTTAAAAATTGAGTGTTGTTGTGTTTTTAAAGTTAGGTTAGATAGGTTGTTAAAATTTTGGTCTTTGTGAAAGCCAGAGAGCATTCATTGAACCAGTTATTTCACATCCTCTTAGATCACACCATGGTTCTTTTATCTTGTGTCTCTTCTCCCCTGGATTTTTTCCCACCTTCTTTCTATGAGCCAAAGTCTGTAATAACTTCACCACTCCATTATCTGAAAACCTCTTTCACTTACTCATGAATACCCTTGTCTAAGTCTAAGAAAAAGAAAGCATTCTACATGAAAGCTAGGAGTAGTGAGAAACCTGGCAAATGTCTGGAAACCTTTCTCAGGATGGTTTGAGATTTAGCGGAGATTAAGCACTGAGCCCCAACTACTGGCAAAGAAATTTAGGAAACTGTAGGATCAAGCTTAACTATGGCTGAGGCTTGCAGAATAGTGATCATATTGTCATATTGTCCTTGGTCAGTTTGGGTGGTCAAGAAGAGTCATTTAATAACTGGAATAAAGGCATTTTAGTTTTTCTAGTAATGGTCTCTAATTCCAAAATTGTTGAATACTCCTTTCTTGCTGTTTTACCTTGTTAGGGAGCCTTGGGTGATAGTGTGGAAGAAAACCAGGAAATTTCTTGGCCATTTACTGTTTACCAAGCCTCCTTCATCTGTAGACAAATGGGCATGCTACACTATCACTGGGATGACATAGTACCACAGGCCTCCCTTTGGGGTTGTCTGGTTCTTTGTGATGCTGGTGATCTCTGCTGATGTGGTAGTTTCCTGATCTCTATGAATTTGGCTTGGCTATGTTTCCTTAGTGTTGCCTTACCCTGAAAGGAAGGGAGATTTAAAAGCTAGATAAAGTGGGTTTGACTGCTACTCTAAGAAGTCTGAATTTTGTTTTTAAGTATAACGAGAAAACTTTGAGGGATAATAACAGAATCTGATCGCTACTTTAGGAAGAAAACTCAGCTAAGTCAGAGGTGGTCTACAGGAGCAACAGTGGAAGCAGAGTCCAGTTAGGGGGCTGATGCAGAAGTCTATGTGAGAGATGATTGTGGCTAAGATTAGAAGACCGGTGAAGCAGCTGGAATCAAGCTATAATTTGATTGCAGAGCCAGTAGAACTCACTGGTGGATTGGATGCAAGTGTGAAAGAAAACAAAGAGCAAAGGCCCAGAAATGCACCCAGAATCTACAAGGAAGCCATTAAAACCACCGGCAGAGGTGGGAGAACATCTTGGCACTCAACTGGGTTGAAGAATGAGAACAGTAAGCAAATGATAAAATCAGAGGGTAGCAACTTCAAAAAAGCGTACTGAGTGGAATCATGGTGCAAAGCAAGGGTTGATCCTTTCTCTCTGACCCCACGAGTCACCATGGGACTCATTTCCACTTCAGTGGGAATGATTTTAGGAAAGGGGTATCATCAAGTGAAAACAGGTGTCAGGAAAGATGGAGTAGAGAAAGGATTAGAAGGGAGATCAAAAATATAGAGAGATTTATTCATAATTGAATGATACTGGAGGTACAGGAGGATAGAGGCTGATAAATGAGGCTGGGTGATGAGAGTGTTGCAAGAAAAAGCATGAGGAGTCCCCCAGTCTTAACATTATTAGGTAAATCTGTCATGGAAAATGGGCTGAAGGCACAGGTTCGTGATAAGCAATGAGAAATGCGGAGCAGGAAAATTTACTTTAAAGGCCAAATAACATACTTACCAGTGTCAAGCTTCTGTCTGGAATGTTAGCATCATGGTTCCACACATCCTGTGCTGATGGGAGGGCCTGGGTGGGGGCCCTGTCTCTGTGGGCCTTTTCTGATGTCTGCATTTACTGTTGCGTAGAGTAATTGTGACATCAGAAGAAAATGATCCAATCATGGTTTTCTCCTTTTCTTTTTAAATTTCTTCCCACTTTTATTAGTCTTCTACACTTTTCTCATCATCCATACTTCTTCTAACTTCTCATTTGTCTTATAGGTTATAGCATACTGTACAATGTACTAACATCATAACATCTTATTTTAAGTTTGAAACTGATTTTTGGCAGTTTTTGTACCCGGGATTTTAAAAATGCTCAACTGGGTTATAGCTCTTGTCATGAATCACAGCCATCATCATATCCAACTTTCACTTTTTTAAAAAATGAACCTTGCTGTCTGGATAACCAGATCATCCTGTCCCCTTGTGACACCATTAATGGCATAATGTCCATATCTGTACAGTCAACATCTAGGTGATCCCTCTCATATGAAAGATAAGGCAATATCTTCAGATAAAACATGAAATGTGTGGCACAGCTAAACACTGTTCCTTCTCTATTAAATCTTAATTATTGGTATGTTAAGGAATTTACATATACCACCTTATTAATACAAATCACACTTCGTTTTCAAGTCCTACTGTGATCCATTTGATGGGATTTGAACTTTGAAGTTATAAGATTGGCTCTTTCAGGGTGTGAGAAGGAGGGGGGATAAAAGATTATATAAGAGCAATTTAACCTACTAATGCATTTGTATCTGTATTAACAAAAAGACAAAGACTTGCTGCACCAGCTAACCAGACTTTTTTTGTTTTTTTTTACAATGGATTGGCAAGATAAAGATTGCAGATGCCATCTATTGAGGCAACGACGACCTTCAGAGTTAAGGTAATACTGCTGCTTCTCAGAAATCTTCACATTTAATTACATATTCAATATTTGCCTTGTCCTTGTATCATAGGCTTTCTAAAGGTAAGGATCGTATCCTCAGGATTTTTCACAATGTCTGGCATACCAGGGCAACCCTCTTGGGTCCCCACCTTCCTCAGGAGCTCTGTACTATCAGTTTGCTATCACTCAGTAAACTTGCTTTGCTGCTCCGCACCCCCCCCAAAACAAAGTCTGGCATGCTATGACCTTTCAGTAAATATTGGTTGAATGAATGATTTTAATTTGGCAAGATTAATCAAGGTGGGACGTTGTGCTGATTAATATGCTGATGTCTTCTGGTAGTTAAGCTTTAGTTACCTAAAAAATTGACATAAAAATATGAAAACAAATTTCTCAGATAAGTCCTTCTTTTAAGCGCCCCACCCTTTTCTTTGTAAGCTCCATAGAACCCAACACAGGGCTTGAACTCACAACCCTGAAATTAAGACCTGAGCTGAGATCAAGAGTCGGACACTTAACTAACTAAGCCATGCAGGTACCCCTCAAATAAGTCCTTTTAATCATTAGTTCCTACGTTCTTTCTCCATCTAGAGATGAGAGAGATGTAGTCAATAGCCAGTGGTCACATGGGTGGCAGATAGAAAAAGCCAGGAGTCTAGAGATAAATGATATAATAGATACCCAATAGGTGTATGTGTAGCATGTTTTTGTGTATGCTGATACATAGAATGTTTGATGTTGTCTGTGACCCAGAGGAGATCCTTGTCAACCTGTTAAATGGATATTTATTAAAATTCCAATGTTTATAAATAAAAACAATTATGGATGTTCTAGGAAAAATGTTTCTTAAACTCTGAGGAGTATAGTTACTTCATTGGCTATCGCTTCTTTTTGAATAACTTCATTACAGTTGGCTATATATGCAGCTGCTGTGGGGGGGGACTTCTTTTTTTGTNGTTTTCAAGTCCTACTGTGATCCATTTGATGGGATTTGAACTTTGAAGTTATAAGATTGGCTCTTTCAGGGTGTGAGAAGGAGGGGGGATAAAAGATTATATAAGAGCAATTTAACCTACTAATGCATTTGTATCTGTATTAACAAAAAGACAAAGACTTGCTGCACCAGCTAACCAGACTTTTTTTGTTTTTTTTTACAATGGANCCATACAGTGTTATTACAATGTTGACCACATTCCCTATGCTGCACTTTTCATCTCTCTAACTTATTGCATAGCTGGAAATTTGTACCTCTTAATCTCCTTCACCTATTTTGCCCATGTACATATCCACCTCCTCTCTGGTAACCATCAGTTTGTTTTCTGTATTTAAGAATCTGTTTGTTTTTTAGATTTCTCATATAAGTGAAATCATAGGGTATATGCCTTTCTCTGACTTATTTCACNGTTACAGGTAAGCAACATATTCAGTGATTCTCTACATTACTCAGTACTCACTCTAGGAAGTGTAGTCACTGTCTGCTACCATACAGTGTTATTACAATGTTGACCACATTCCCTATGCTGCACTTTTCATCTCTCTAACTTATTGCATAGCTGGAAATTTGTACCTCTTAATCTCCTTCACCTATTTTGCCCATGTACCTATCCACCTCCTCTCTGGTAACCATCAGTTTGTTTTCTGTATTTAAGAATCTGTTTGTTTTGTTTTTTAGATTTCTCATATAAGTGAAATCATAGGGTATAAGCCTTTCTCTGACTTATTTCATATCCACCTCCTCTCTGGTAACCATCAGTTTGTTTTCTGTATTTAAGAATCTGTTTGTTTTTTAGATTTCTCATATAAGTGAAATCATAGGGTATATGCCTTTCTCTGACTTATTTCACTTAGCATAATACCCTCTAGATACATCCATGTCATCACAAATGACAAGTTCTATGGCTGAGTAATATTCTGTGGTGTATACATACCACATTTTATCCATTCATCATCTATGGATGGACATTTGGGTTGCTTGCATATCTTGGCTATTCTACAATAAACACAGGGGTGCATGTATCTTTTCAAATTATGGCTTGAATTTTCTTTGGGCAAATACCCAGCAGTGGAATTACTGGATCATATAGTATTTCTATTTTCAATTTTTTGGGAAGCCTCCATACTGTTTTCCATACTGGCTGCACCAATTTACATTCCCACTAACAGCACATGAGGGCTCCCTTTTCTCCACATCCTCGCCAACACTTGTTATTTTCTGTGCTTTTTATTTTAGCCATGCTGACAAGTGTGAGGTGATATTTCATTACAGTTTTGACTTGAATTTCCCTGACGATAAGTGATATCGAGCATCTTTTCATGTGCCTGTTGGCCATCTGTATGTTGTCTTTGGAAAAATGTCTATTCAGGTCCTCTGCCTGTTTTTTAATCTGATTATTTGTGGGCTTTTGGTATTGCGTTACATGTATTTTGTGACTGTTTAGGTTGACTAAAGATAATTTGATTCAAAGTTCATCTCAGGGAGTCTACAAAAGTTCCAAGGAAAAAACCTATCAAGTTTATCTATCATCAATTACAGTTCATGAAAAATGAATTTAGACTTCTCTAGCAACTTGTTAGGACCAAAGAGAGGTGCCTTAACTAAGATCATCAAGGCCACAGACAATGCAGTAGAGATTGGGAGTATAACCGTAGATGTATTATCCTCTTCAGAATTTACTTAGCAGGCATGTTTGTTTTGGCTGCAAAACTGCTGGGCGCCTGGGTGGCTCAGTGGGTTAAAGCCTCTGCTTTCGGCTCAGGTCATGATCTCAGCGTCCTGGGATCGAGGCCCGCATCGGGCTCTCTGCTCAGCGGGGAGCCTGCTTCCTCCTCTCCCTGTCTCTCTGCCTGTCTCTCTGCCTACTTGTAATCTCTCTCTCTGTGTCAAATAAATAAATAAAATCTTAAAAAAAAAAACAAAAAAAAACTGCTTTTGGTTGGATACAAGGGATTCAGTCATGAATTGCTAAATATTTTCTTTAGAATGAAATCGATGGATGCAGGAGTCTTATTAACAAAGACCACCATTTTGCAAACCTTCTAAACACTTTTTTTTTAAATGTATTTTATTTATTTTAGAGAGCATGTGCGTATGTGCAAACAGGGGGAGGGGCAGAGGGAGAGGGAGAGAATCTCAAGCAGAAGCCACAATGAGTGTGGAGCCTGATGTGGGACTTGATCTCATGGCTCTGAGATCATGACCTGAGCCAAAATCAAGAGTCAGATGCTTAACCAACTGAGCCATCCAGGCGGCACCCCTCCCTGCTTCTAAACACTTTTAAAGAGAAATGCTCTATAACTGCTAAGGGGAAGACAGAGAGGATGATGTTTGTTGAGAACCTACTGTCCATTATGGTGCTAGGCACTTAAAGTGGTTGATCTTATTAATTTGAACCTAGAATATTTTAGTACGGTAGGGGAAAAACTCTAGTACAGAGAAGAAACTGAGAATTACAGAAATTTGGAGTCTTGCTCAGGTAGGGATTGACAAAACAACTCAGTCCCTTTGGCTTTTTTATGCTGATACATGGTTCGGGAACTAATGTGTTCTGGTGGAGCAGCCAGGATCAGAAATACTTCCTAAGTGTGACCAGTTAAGAATTAGGACAGAATTCAGCAACAGGGCAGTCGACAGGGAAGAAAAAGCAGCACTTAAATGCACTTTGCTGCTGAAATTCAGCAATTACTGGAATGGGGATGGCAAAGAGACAATTCAATAGTGTGAAAATTAATGAAGGGAAGGCTCCCTAAAATGGAGTGGGGAGGACAGCAGGGGGAGCTCTAACGTGGTTCCGCTCATCACCAATTGCAGACCTTAACCGGAATAGATGTACCTTCCTAGTCCTACTACTTTACTATCCCAGCAGGAATGAGAAAGCTCACAACCCGCCCCAACAGCCCAGCCAATGAAATTCTGTCACAGTCAGCCAATGAAAAGCCACTATACTTCAAACTCCCAGTTTACTCCAACAGACTTTTTGTTTGTAACAGCAATTCCCCTCCCTCCCCCTTTGCCCGCCCCATAAAAGAACCTTCTTCTCCTTTGTTCTCTGGCAGCTTGCATGTCCTGAATTAGAGTTCTGTGCAATTTCCGAGTCAACCCGTTTTTGCTAGTGAAATAACTGATAGCTGAATTTTTAAGGTTAACATTACCTGGTGAGGAGATATGGGATCCCAAGAAGACTCCCCAATAACTCCAAGGCTGGTGAGCAAACAGGTACCAGACCCCAAAGAGCCAATTGAGCTCACTGCTTTCTTGCCGACCCTGGAGTTGGAGGGTAAGTTTTCTTCTGGATTGGATCTCTGCTCTCTTTGTGTTTGTGTTGATCTCTACAGGTTTTATTTGGAATCTGTGTTAAGGCCTCGCCCTTTCTGAGAGTACTTGTTCAGCTTTTGGTTCAACTCTTTAGAACTGGGCTGTGCTTGTTGGAACTGTGCTGGCCTTTGGTGAGACTCCCTTTTGGAACCAGGATGTTCTCATTGGAAATGTGCTGCTCAGGAATTTTTCTTTTTGCTCTAGAGAACACCTCTGAAAAAATGGGATCTTAGTCATCAAAATGCTTTGAGGGGGTCCTTCCTTCTGGCACCCTCCACTGGTCTCCTGTTTAAAAACAAATCCCTCCTCATGTGCATTTCTAATTTAAAAAAGGACCAACTTAATCACAAGGGGTTTTTTTTGGAACTTTAATGGCCATTATGGGGAACTTCTGATTTCTTCAGTTAGAAAGCCCCAGCTAAGAAAACAAAACAAAAAACTGAATGGGATGCCTCTTTAATTGGTACTTTGAGGCTTCCATGTGTTTTTAGGGTTCTAAGTTTGCTTCTTTGTGAATCACTATTTCTAAACTAACTGAGGCGATCAATGCAATCAAAATGGCTTCTGAGATCTTTCCCCCTCCCCCTCTTTGTCTCCAGACACGTGGCCTCCACCTTGTGCACAGGCCCTTCCTCCAGTGCTATTTTCCTCTATGCCCACCTTTCCTCCTTCTGGCCTCCTCCCCATTCTAATCCTTTTGTTGAATTTCATTTTTCCTCTGAATCTCTTCCCAGTACGTCTCCTGAACATATTAAAATCTACCCTATGAGGTTAAGTCTTTGGAGGATCTAAATGAACCTCAAATGTCTTAACATTCCCTGGACTAAGGCTGAATTTTGGGCCATGGTTTCCTAAAGTAACCAAGGACTCCTTTAGGTTTGCTGAAGAATTTAGCATAGTTATTCAAATGTACAACCTGGCTTCTCGATATTTATCTGTCCACATGCCTGTTGGTGAGGGCCAGGTCAAATACTGGATAAAATTAGTTCAATGAGAACATCCTGAAAGGGGTTTGCAGAAATAAACCCTAGCTTTCGGCACAGCTCTTGAACACTCACTGGAAAAGTCCACCAAGCAATTAGAGTGGCCTTTCCTAACCCTGTTAATTGGAACGGAATTCATATTTGTACACAAAATCCTGGTAAAACTGTTTTTATCTATTATAGTCAAGTGCAAATTGTCTTTAAAGGAAATTCTGGTGTGTGTTTAGATAGCATTTGATTCTGTTTATTAATCGACTGAAAGAGGCTCTTTCTCTTGTAGTTAAAAGGACCATGATGGAATGGGAAACTACGTGCACTCCAGATTTAGTCAATTTGGCAAACTAGCTTACTCCTATCTCAGATAAGTCACCTATAAGAAAGATGGCTACAAGTCTCAATTTTCAGTTCTGGAAAATGAAGGCTCCTCTACAGAACCCAAAATCCTAGTTTCTGCCATTATTGCAAAGGGCTAGGACATTGAAAAAAATAACTGTTACAAATTTAAGCATACCAGGTGCCACCAGCCCCTAGCCAGCCTTTCCAGTGTCTTCCTAATTCCCAAGAATGGCCCTCAGAGGAGCTACAGGGGCTCCTCCCTATCCTCCCTCTTAATCTGCTTGGTGAAACCACTCTCCAGATGGGGGATGAATCTCTTTGTCCTTATTGACCCTGGAGTGACAAGCTCAATGCTCTAAAGCAGCTCCCGTCTCAGAGTACTCAAACAGTTAAAATAGTAAGGTCTTTAAAAAACCTCCAGGTTCCCATCTGTCTGTCGCCACTTTTGTCTAGGCCCTTGTGAGATACATACTCTTCTCCCTAGTTCCTCCACCCCTATTTATTGGGCCAAGATTTCTTAGAAAATAATCATACTGGAATTTTTCTCCCAAAAGAAGGAGATAATTCTGGAATCTGATAATATTAATCTAAATAGCCAACCAGGGAAATTAAATAACTCTTTAATAGCTCTTATTTGCTCTGTTTCTGAAATCACTATAGCTGAATCTGGAGACAGTGATCATTTGTTCTTATTGGATCAGCTGCCATTCTCTTTATGGGGAAACTCTTCAAATTATATTGGCAGAATCCACAGTGCATTTCCCATCAAGATTCAGATCCATCAGAACTTCTCTATAAAGCTTTACTAATCAATTTTAATTAATAAATGAACCTATATATAAAGAAGCCCTCTAAGGCATCAGTTCCATAATATAAGATTGCACGGCTCAAGGCCTCATTATCCCCTCAACTAGTCCTTATAAATACCCCTATTTTACCTGTGAGAGAACCCAATGGCAGAGGATGGGTTTATCCAGGACCTCTGAACAGTAAATAACATTGTTATCCCTTGGCACCCTGTTATTCCTAATCCATGCCCTACTGATGATACCCATTTCCACTGAAAGCAAAGTTTTCGCTATAATTGCAGTGCATTTTTTAGAACTCCTGTTAATAAAGATAGCTAGTATCTTTTTGCTTTCACTTGGGAAGAGTGGAAGTACACCTAAACAGTAATGCCCCAGGGTCACACCTAGTTTTTTCTTTTCACAAAACTCAAAAGCTGATGTGGATGATACAACGTTTTCTGCAGGCTCTGTTTGTTTTAATGCATAGATGATTTGCTTCTCTGCTCCCCTTCTCGAACCTCTTTACAGGAAGACAGCATCCGCCTGTTAAAATTTCTGGCCTTAAGGGGACAGAAAGGCTCCAAAGAAAAAATGCGGTTTGCTCAAACTCAGTTTCGATACTTAGAGTATCTGATCTCAGAACAAGGACTACATTTGGATCCAGGTAGGCTTCATGGAATCCTGAATTTCCCAACACCTAAAACTAAGTGCCATTTATGATGTTATCTTGGACTGGCTGTCTGTTGTTGAAACTGGATTCCAAACTTCTCTCTTAAGGCTCAACTTCCATATGTTTTATTTAAAAATGACCTTGTTATTTGGAAAGATCGAGTACTCATCCAAAAATAGGAGAACATTGTCAACCAGTAGGGCATTATAACCAACAATTGGACCCTGTAGCATGGGGATAACCCCCTTGCCTTAGAGTCATTCCTGCCACTGCCCTTTTGGTGATGGGCACTCTGGAGAAATAAGCATAGGATCCTCTTTAACCATCCTGTGTCCCCTGTAGCAGGAGCTCCCCTCCCCCCAAGTCTCATTACACTGAACACTTCAGTCAGTTGCCTTGCCTCCTAGGACCTCCTCCTGCAGCTGCTCTTCATATAACTCTACTCACTGTGCTAACCTTAGTCCTGCTCTTATCCTCTCCTTCACGGATGAGATCCCTCATGACTGCCTAATGCCAACGGATAACTTTCCTCTGACAATTTATAGGAGCCGCCTCTAACCCATGCAGATTTTTCATGGTTTAATAATGGTTCTTATGTGAAGGATGAAAATGGTAAATATTGTGTTGGATATGCTACCACAACTCCTTTGAAAGTCACCGAGTCCATACTTCTACCTGTGGCTATTTTGGCCTAGCCGGTTTAGTTATATGCCACGCTTAGGCTCGTACCATAGCCAGCGGTAGAGTCACAAACATTTATACCAGTAGTCGGCATGCCTTTGGAGTAGCTCATGACTTTAGAAGTGTTATGGAAACAATGCAGTTTCCTTACCTACAATGGGAATAAAATAAAAAATGGCTCCAATGTCCCAAATTTATTAGACGCCATACTTTTGCTTACAGTTCTGGCTATTACTAAGCTTCCTGGTCCTTCCAGACTCAACTCGTAGAGTCCGAGGGAAACCACCTCGCTGATCTTTCCAACAAAACGCTGTTCTTAAGGAATCCAAGCCCCATACCTGTCATGTTTGAAAGGGATGTTCTCTCCAATGATGAACTGGAAAAAATGACAAGAGTTGTCCAATAGTTGGCCCTAGAGAGGGGAAAATTTTAGAAATCTAATAACTACTGGTTTGATTTAAAAAAAGAAAAAAGGATAACTGGTTTAGGCCCAACAATCCTGCCTTGCTAGAAATAATATTACTACTTACCATTTTTCCATCATTAAACCATTGGCCTACTGACAAAATAATAGTCTTTGAGGATGTTAGTGGGGAAATATTAGGGCTGCAAAAAGTGCCTACACTGCTTGTCCCACCTATCCAAAGTATAATCCAAAAAAACTGTTCACACAAATGGACTTTATACAGCTTTCTGTCTTGTGGATATAAATGTTTTAATTATTGTTTCATTTTCTCACTGGACCGAAACTTGTTCTTTGTAGACAGACAAATGCTTATTCTGTGGCTTAAATTCTGTTAGAAAAGATTATCCCTGGGGCGCGTGGGTGGCTCAGTCAGGTAAGCATCTGCCTTCAGGTCATGATCCCCAGGGTCATAGGATCAAGCCCCATGTTGTGCTTCCTGCTTAGAGGGGAGCCTGCTTCTCCCTCTCCCTCTGCTTCACCCCCTGTTTGTATGCTCTGTTTGTCTCTCTCAAATAAATAAAATCTTAAAAAAAAAAATAGAAAAGATTACCCCTCCCTGGCGAACCCCTCTGGAAGTTCATAGTGATCGGGGAGCTCATTTTACCAGGCAGGTGTTTCAACAAGTCTGTGCTGTTTGGCCAGTTTTACAACTTTCATTGTCCATACCATCTTCCGTCCTCAGGGCTGGTTAGTTGCACTAACAGCACTAATTGACAAAATTTGTACAAACTCTCCAAATACCTTGGCTGAAAGCATTGCTGTTGGTCTAAATTTGAGATCCACTCTCTTTGGGAGTCCTAGATTCTGGCCCTTTGAGTTGGTCACAGGATGTCTGAAGCACTTGGCCCCTGCCTCCTCTAACGCAGAGTTGATAGAAGGAGATCTACTTTAACATCATAAAGGCCTAGTTGCTTCTGAAAATAACCATGCTTCGGTAGAGCAAATCTTTCACCATGTGCTCAAGTACATGGGAGACAGACTTCAAGTACTCTGCAACTTGGAGATTTCATCTATTGGAATAGACACTTCCAGAGAGACTTATCAACCTCACTGGAAAGGCCCTTATCAGGAACTGCTAACCAACCCTTGGGCCACCAAAGTCCAGGGAATAGATTCTTGAGTTTGCATAGACATCAAAGAAAGCTACAAACCGTGACTGGGTCTGCGCACCAGCTGGTGACCTGAAAGTGAAGATTTCTTGTAATTGAAGCAGATGACATATGATGAGACTACTTTCCTATGATGTCTGGACCAGGACTGTATCCCTTTTTCTCAATCCTTGCTCCTGCTTTCTCTTTTGTGGAAAGAAAATGCTCTGTATTTCCCAAACTCTTGCAAAAGGGCGAAACGTCTCCTTTTGACTATGACCTTTTGGAAACCACCTTCTCATGATCCTGTGAGCTTTCTCTGAAGGGTGAGAAGGTCAGAATTCACAGAAGTCTTTCATTTGAAGTACAACCGGACTCCTGAGTCTTACCCAAATTCACGGTTTCTGAATTTACAACTTTACATCGATGTTATTGATGACCCATTTGCTTCCAAACAGTTCCTTTGAGATAGTACCATTTTAAAACATCTTTGAAGTGTTGCTCTTTTGCAGCAAGTTCAGCAGCTACTGCTTCATGTTCATATCTGCCCCGTATCTTCCCAAATGCACGCCGTTAATTCTTTCCATGTGCTCTTGCCCACCTGCTTTCATGGGTGCTTTAAACGAAGACTTCCAACAAAACAAAACAAAACAAAAAATGAAGACTTCCATGACTGCAGGCTTGTTTTCGTAAGGAGAACCTTACACAGGAGAACCTCCCCTAAGTTGGAATAAGTGCCCGTAAACATGTTAGTTGGCTACTCTCTGACCTAGGGTACCAGTTGACCTCTCTTCTACTGTTTGAAATTGTCATGCTTTGTATAATTCAAGTGTTGTATTTTGATCCCTGTCAAATTTTGTATAAACAATGCACTCAAAAAGGTGATGCTGGTGGCTCAGTACCTCAAGTTAATTTCCAATGTTTATGACCTTGAGAAGATACGGACTTGAGATGGGAAATGCCTGAGAGTTCTCTCTCCAAACCTTCCCTGTTACTGTAATGTGGCCTGAAGTGGAACATGGGACAGAACAATATGGGACCTAGGAAAGGTCCATCTTGGACACAAGGGACAAAACCACGAAATATGGAAAACCTGACTCTTAATCATTGATGTTTTTGAGGAAAGGTCTTGATCAAAGGGAGGAAATGTAAATATTAATAAAGATAAACTTCACTAAAATGGAGTGGGAAGCCAGAAGAAGGAAGCTCTCACATCCTACCGCTCACCACCAATTGGAGATGCCAACAGAAAGAGCCAAGACTTGCAAGTACATACCACTTTGCTCCCCAGCAGGAGGAAGAAAGCTTTTCTCCTCCCCCAGCAACAGCTCAACCAATGAAAGGCCACTGTACCTTAAACTCCTAGTTCACTCCAATGAACTTTTTGTTTACAACAGCCCTACCAAATACTCCCTGATTTCCCCTATCAAAGACCAACCCTCTACTTTGTTCTCCCCCTTGCCTGTGGTTTTGCTGTAGCCTGCATGTTTGGAATGGTAATTTTCTGCTATTCTTCATCCAGTTTTGTTGATAAAACAGCATAGTTGTATTTTTAAGGGTAACAGCTGAGTTCTTTAGAAAACCATTAGGGACATTTTTCCTTTGCCACCCCCTCCCCATTACCCACAGCAGACTGTCCAGTTTACTGCAGAATCAACATTGTGGGAGTTGCCTGCCAACAGCAAGGCTCTGTCTCCTCCCCTTGCCGGACTTCCTCTTTCCCTTTAAGGCCCCCTCAGGACCAGAGGGGGCCGGAGTTGTTTGCTGCGTTTTTGGAGGGTGGGGGCGGCAGCCTGGCTTTGCAGAAAGCCTAGGGGTGGGCAGGCTCTCACTCCCTCCTCTGGCGTGCTCTCTGTTGGTCTGCAGGCTAGAGGCTGGCCCTTTCCAGAGCCCCAAGCTCCGTCCCCAGGGAGTCATGGCGACATCCAGGGGCCGTCTCTACCTTTGGATGTACTTGGCTGCTGCGCTGGCATCTTTCCTGTTAGGATTTATGGTGGGTAAGTATGAGCCCCTTCTCCCCAGTGCAGGCTGGCGCTTCTCCCTGCCAGGCTGGGGAGGAATGAGAGAAAGAAAGCCTGGAGGCTGTTCCGGCTCCCTGAGCTCCCTGCGTGTGGCCAACTCCTGGGATTTCAGCCCAACTGGAAACTGAATGGAATGCATTTTGACCTTCTTAATGAAGTGTGACTGAAATTCAAACTTATTAAAGGTTCAGTGAGCTCAGGACACTTGTCAAGAGCTGTTAGATCAGAGCTGTCCTTCTCCATAGGCATGAAAAAGGTGGTTTCATTTACAAGCACTATTAATGAGTCAAAACTAGCAACTAATACGGAGAGCAGTGCAAAAATTGCTCTTCCTTCATCATTTACTGAATAAATATCTGTGGAATGTTTGTGTGTCAGATGCTGTGCTACGAACTAGATCACCCCAAGGAGACCAAGACAGATAGGGGCCGGTGCCTTGATGCGTAACATGTAGGAAAATAAGTATCTCATAAAACTAGTTTTAATTGGGCACCTGGGTGGCTCAGTGGGTTAAAGCCTCTGCTTTCGGCTCAGGTCATGATCTCAGCGTCCTGGGATCGAGGCCCGCATCTGGCTCCCTGCTCGGCGGGGAGCCTGCTTCCTCCTCTCCCTGTCTCTCTGCCTGCCTCTCTGCCTACTTGTAATCTCTCTCTCTGTGTCAAATAAATAAATAAAATCTTAAAAAAAAAAAACTAGTTTTAACCAACTCAGAATTACACTGCATAGCAGAATTTGAAGGATTTCTGTATTTAATAGGAATATTTTTATAAAGCTCACCTTGAGCTATTTCTAAAGTAAGAACTATTTTTTGGCTTCTAATTTTTGTGAAGTCAAAAGTAATTGTATGGGTATATGGTGAGTACAGATGTGTATTCTCTCCCGTAGGCTGGTTTATCAAACCTTTGCAAGAAACTACAACTTCGCCACCCTATCATCAACGTATGCGGTGGAAACTCTTATCTGAGATGAAAGCTGAAAATATTAAATCATTTCTTCGGTAAGTTTGTTTTGATGTTTGGTCTTAAAAATGTTGAAAACATTGCAGAGGGAGAAGTGTATTACAACTGGTTATATTCACGTGGGTAATCTTTGTGTGAAATTATATGATCTCACATTAATTCATGGTAGTTTAAAATGTCCCTTTAAACCACTCAGGGTAAAATGTATCTGAATGTTGCAGGAGTGGGTCTTTCTTCTCAAACTTCATGTACAGAAAACGTATCTGGTTGCTTTAGTAAGAGATGTTTCAACTTCATGTATCTTTCAAGAGTAACTGAATGTTGTTTCTTCCTTGTGCCTGGGTTTAATCAGCAATTTTATTTGAAGGTCACATTCTGTCAGGAAGACTTAGACGGTTGTAAACTCAGATTTAAAGGAGGAGAGATTAAAGTTTCAGACTGTCTGCCATAAACTAAACGTTTGTGCCACAATGCAAATATAAGTAACACAAACTGGACAAAATGAGAGCAAAAGATCAGTGTAAATCCACCAACCTTTAAGTAGTGACAGTCAGGGAAATGATAACGACCTCCTTGATGGCAGTCACCTATATTCAGACTCTCTCAAAGGAGTGTCATTAAAACAAAAACAGCAAAAACCCAACCAGCCTTATTGAAGTACAATTTACATAAAATGAACTGCATCATATGAAGCCTAAAGTTTGACAGTACTGATGGATGTATAATAGACTCAACGAACCACTTTGCATTTATCAAGATACATAAATTTTACATCATGACTTTTGCACTTTATTCCTATCTTCACCTTTAGTCCTATGCATTGACTGATCAGTTTTATGTCACTGAGTTCCTTTGCATTTTTGAGAATTTTGTATAAATGGAATTATACAATATGTACTCTTTTGTGTCTATCTTCTTTCATTCAGCATAATAATTTTGGAATTCATCCAGGTTGGTCTACATTATCAGTTTATTGCTTTTTATTGCTGACTAGTATTCCACTGTATAGATATCTTGTAATGTGTTGGACTCTTGGGTTGCTTTTGGTTTTTGATTATGATGAACAAAACTGCTACGAACATGTGTTTATGAGTTTTTGTGTGGACGTACATTTTCATTTCTCTTGGAATGGCTGTATTGGATGATAAGCATCATGTTTAACTTTTTAAGGGAATGTCAAACAGATTTCAAAAGTGGTAACATTTTTACACTCCTGTCCATTATGTGTGAGTGTACCAGCTGCTGCACATCCTGGTCAACACTTAGTTTTGTCTGTTTTAATTTTAACCATACTAATGGGTATGTAGTGGTATCTTATTGTGGTTTCAATTTGCATCTTCCTTATAATTCAATTTGCATCATCTCCTATGTTTATTGGACATTTGCATATTTCAGAAAGCATCTATTCACATATTTTCCTATTTTAAATTGTTTTCTTCTTGAGTTGTAGGAATTCTTTATGTATTCTGGGTACAATTCCTTTGTCAGACATGTATTGTGAATATATTCTGTTCTTTGGCTGGCCTTTTTTTTGTTAGTGTAGTTTTTGAAGTGCAGAAGTTTTTAATTTTGATAAAGCCCAGTTGACCAACTTTTGGGTTTCTTTTTTTTTAAGACTTTATTTACTTATTTGTCAGAGAGCACACAAGCGGGGGAGTGGCAGGCAGAGGGAGAAGCAGGCTCCCCACTGAGCAAGGAGCCTGATACAGGACTGGATCCTAGGACCCTGGGATCATGACCTGAGCGGAAGGCAGATGCTTAACCAAAACCCAATTTTGGGTTTTCTGTTTCATATTCTGTGTTCTATCTAACTTGGCCTATTTAGAAGTATGATTTTCTTCTATGTTTTCTTTTAGGAGTTTATAACTGTAGCTTGTATGTTTAGGTCATCGGTCCACTTCAAGTTAATTTTTTGTGATGTAAGAGTTGATGATTTTTTAAATACAAATATTCAGTTATTCTGCAACATTTGTTGAGAAAACATTTATTTCCAAATTGAATTGCCTTTGCATCTTTGTGCAAAATTACTTGACCATGTATGTGTGACCTTTTTGCATTTTTACATTTTCTTTTATTGATCTGTAGATCTCAACATTACACACAGCTGGTTAGTAAAGCTTAATGATAAGTCTGAGAATCAGGTAGAGTTAATCCTACAAATATTTCTTCTTAAAATATGCTTTGACTACTTTAAGCCATTTGCATTTCCAAGTTAATTTTAGAATCACCTACTGAATTCCTACAAAAAAATCTAGAATTTTTATTAAGCTGCATCAACTCTATAGGTGAATTTGGAAGAGAAGTGACATCTTTAAAATATGGAGTCTGTCAGTCTATTTTTTCATTTGTCATTTGAAAAGTTTAACTTTTCACCCATGGAGGGATATTTACAATTAGTTTTTGGATATTATGATTAGCGTTGCTATTCACATTTATGGACAGGTTTTACATGAGCATAGGTTTTATTTCTCTGGCATAAATGTCCAAGGGTAAAAATTGCTAAGCTGTATGGTAAACACATTTTTAGTTTTGGAAGAGGTTGCCTGCTTTCTAGTATAGCTGGATTATTTAATGTTTTCCATTGACATTATCATTATTTTAAATTTTACCCATTCTCACAGGTGCATAGTGATACCTCACTGTGCTTTTAAACTGCCGTCCCCTAATAATTAATGATATTGAAAATCTTTTTATGTGTTTATTCATCATTTGTATACTCTTTTCAGTGAAATGTCTGTTCATGTCTTTGACCTATTTTCTATTTGGATAGTTTTGTTTGTTTTTTGTTTTTTCCTATTGAGCTTTGAGAGTTCTTTATATTTTCTAGTTAAGTCTTTTGTCGGCTTTGTGGTATTCAAATATTTTTCCCTCTCTGTTGTTTGTCTCATCGTGTCTCAACAGAGTTATTTGTAGATTAGAAGTTTTAAATTTTAATGAGGTCCAGTTTATTGCTTTTTTCTTTTATGGATCATGCATTTGGGTTCATATCTAAGAACTCTTAGACTAGATCTCTTTTCCTCTCTCTTCCCTCTGCCCCGCATTTTACATTAATTTTGTGATTCATTTAGAGTTAATTTTTGCATAAGACATAATCTTAGGGGCGCCTGGGTGGCTCAGTGGGTTAAAGCCTCTGCTTTCGGCTCAGGTCATGATCTCAGGGTCCTGGGATCGAGGCCCGCATCGGGCTCCCTGCTCAGCGGGGAGCCTGCTTCCCCCTCTCTCTCTCTGCCTGCCTCTCTGCCTCCTTGTGATCTCTCTCCTGCTGTGAAATAAATAAATAAAATCTTTAAAAAAAAAAAAAAAGACATAATCTTAGGCTGAGGTGCATTCTTTTGCCTATGGATGTCTAATTGTTTTGGCATCATTTGTTCAAAGGCTCTTCTTCCATTTAATTGCTTTTCACCTTTGTCAAAGATCAGTTGGGCATATTTGTGTGAGTCTATTTCTGGGTTCTCTATTCTGATCTATTAATCTGTGTGTCTACTCTCTGCAAGTACCACATGGTCTCTATTGTTGAAGCTATATAGTAAGCCTCAGTAACGTGTAGAATGATCCCTCCTATCTTATTTTTCTAATTAATTGTTTTAGGTACTCCATATCCTTTTCCTTTTCATATAAAATATAGACTAAACATATTTATGTCTTTGCTGGGGTTGTGATAGTAATTGCCTTAATCTTACAGAATAATTTGGGGTACTTGACATTTTTCCCATGTCCAGTCTTCTAATCCATAAACATAGTCTTTCCAATTATTTAGATCTTCTTTGTTTGCTTTTATAACATTTTGTAATTTTTAGGATGCAGGTCCTGGATACATATTGTTTGATTTACATCTAAGTATTTCATTTTCTTTGGAGCAATTGTAAGTCATATTGTGTTTAATTTCAGTTTCCACATGTTTGTTGTTAATGTATAGAAATACTGTTGGTTTTTGTGTTGATTTTGTATCCTGTGGCCTGTCTAAACTCATGTCTTTAGGAGTTTTTGGTAGATTCATTGGGATTTTCAATGTAGACAATCATGCCATCTTCAACTGGGGACCCTTTTATTTCTTTCTAAACTGTGCACATTTTACACTTTGGTTTGTATGGTTTTTGTTTTGTTCTTATTGTGCTGACTGGAATTCTTATAGTATGTTGAATAGGAATGAGAGCGAACATCTTTTGTCGTTGTTGTTTCTAACATTAGGGGGAAAGCATTCAGAATTTCATAATTAAGTATGAATCTGTCTATAGATTTGTTGTGGGGGCACCTATGTGACTCAGTTGACTGAGCATCTGACTCTTGATTTTGGCTCAGGTCATGATCTTGGGGTTCTGGGGTCAAGCCCTGGTGGGCATGGGACTCCATGCTCAGTGAGGAATCTGCATAGGATTCTCCCTCTCTCTCCTTCTCTCCCTGTCTCTCCCTCCCTCTGCCCCTTTCCCCACCCGTGTTTTCTCTCTCCCTCAAATAAATAAATATCTTTTTAAAAAATTAAAAATTTGTTGTAGATGACCTTTATCAAGTTAAGAAAACCCCCTCTATTCCAGATTGCTAGGCATTTTATTAATCATGAATGGATATTGATACTGTCAAAAGGTTACTTTTCTGCATCAGTTTCTGTGATCATTTTTTTTCCTTTATCTGGTTAGGAATCTAGTGACTCCTTTACTTTATTGATTTTGGGGGTGTGGGGATCAAATTATATCAAGAAGGGAGTCCCAATCTCCAGGAGTGTGAAAATGTATTTTTCCCCTGCAATAATTATGTAAATTTTTGCTTTATATATTATGAAGACCGTTGATTAGGCATGTATACATTAGTATTGTTAGGTTTTTAAGACAGACTACCCTTTTATCTTTATGAAATGTCCTTTATCTTTAGTAATAAGTAAGTTCTATTTTATTTGGTGTAAATATTGCCATAACAGCCTCCTTACAGCCTTCTTGCATTTACATGGTCTATCTTCTTCCATCTACTTTTAAACCATTATTTTCTTTAGAATTAAAATGTACCTTCAATAGACAACATTTAATTGCCATGTGGTATTCAATACATTTTGGTAATCTTAAGGTGTAACCTTTGTAGTTAGCAGATAGTAGCAATTTGCTATTATGTTCCTTTGGATAGTCTATGCCTCTTAATTTGAGTATTTAGTCCATTAACAAATAGTGTAACTACTGATATGGTTAAACTTAGGTCTACTAATTTATTGTTTTCTGTGTACTCTGTTCATTTTTGTTCCTTCTTATTTTCTGGCCCTTTTTTGGTAAAATTTTATTTCATTTCAGTTTATCTTTTGGCTATACATCTTATTTTAGTAGATGCTCTAATGATAACACCATACATCTATTACTTATTACAGAAAACTCACATTTCTGTATTGCCGTTTACCCTCTCCTCATCATCCTTTATTTTCAAGCTGTAAAATATCATAGGCAATGCAAAGCAAAAGCATCATATGCAATGCCATATAAACCTTGCAAAAACAATTGTTTTGAACTCGTATGTATTGAAAGTCCATGAAGAGTTAAATAGTATGTTATACCTTATTTCCAATGACCTTCATTTGTTTCTGAAAATTTGAGTTATCCCATGGTATATTAGTTTGAATAATTTTCTTAAGTATTTCCTATAATGTGGGTGGGGTCTGGTTGTGACAAATGCTCTTAGTTTTTCTCTATCTATAAAATTCTTACTTCATCATAATTCTTGAAGCATACTTTTCCTGGATATAGACTTCTAAGATAACTTGGTTTTCTTCTCCTTCCAGAATTTTAAATGTTTTTTTCATTGTCTTCTGTCTAGTATTGGCATCTGATGAGAAGTTTACAGTCCTTTAAGTTACAGAACATGTCATTTTATCTTTAATTTTGAGTAGTTTTACTGTGTGCCTAGGTATAGTTTTCCTCAAATTTATTCTGTTTATGGCTCGCTAAGATTCTTGACTTTGTAAACTTATGTCTTTCATTAATTTAGGAAGGTTTTAGTCATTATTTCTTAAAATTTTCTGCAGCATTCTCTTTACCCCTTCTGAGACTCCACTTAAACCCTAGAATCAAATAAACAAAGTATATGCAGTATGGGGTGTTTCCTCCCTATCTATCCTGTGATTGAATGAGGTCATGAGGTTCCATCTTAATTTCCATGGGAGAACTAGAGCAAATTATAGTAATGAGGTATAGTAATGAAAACAGCTATACTGTTCTTGTGAAATTGAGCTGATTTATGACTGAGGTACATTAGATATTAGGAAGCAAATACAAAATGTCTGTTTTGCTTGTTTAGAGATAAAGGAAAATAATCAGGCAGCTAAGATGCATGTCATTTAAAGAGAGACTCAGTCTTTATTTTTCCTGGAATACAGTAAAATAGCAGAATATCTTATCAGTTAAGACAGAATGCTTGTATTTCAATTGTGTAAGTGAAAAGAGCAAGTATAATGTTAACACTACTGAACTCTGTCTGCAGCATATCATGAAGTGTCCAAAAGAAGTCACCTGGAAAATTAGATGTCAGAAGCAAAACTTAATAATGTTCTTGACCATTAAAATTTATCACTATTTTCCTTTAATGTGTAATATAGCATAAGGTGGTAAGCTGTGTATAGTTTATATGATGATTATATTTTTGGAGTGCAATACAGAAATTGCACACAGGGGCACCTGGGTGGCTCAGTTGGTTAAGCGTCTGCCTTCTGCTCAGCTCATGATCCCAGGGTGCTAAGATTGAGCCCTACATATGGCTCCCTGCTCACTAGGGAGCAGGCTTCTCTCTCTCCCTCTGCCTGCCACTCCCCTTGCTTGTGCTCACTCTCTCCCATGTGCTATCTCCCTGTCAAATACATAAAATCTTAAAAAATTGCACACCAAGAAAGATGAGAGTGGAACTAGATTAAATACATTGAATTAGGGGCTTGAGACTTTAATGAATGAGGAGAGACCCACAGTTTTTACAGCATCCAGAAGGTGTAGTAAGTAGGTGGTGACTTTTGGTATAAGCTTTAAAAGAGTCATTATTAGTGAAAGAAGAAAAAGGGAAAATATGTGGAAGAACCAAGGGAGAATAAGAACTCCTAGCCTTGAGGATATGTGGGGGCATGGGAAATAAAACAGCTTGCTGGTGAGCAGGGTCCTCTGAGGAAACCAGTTAAGGCAAAGAAGTCAAGCAAGCATTCAGAGAAGTGGCTGAGAATTAAAGAGTTGTTGATCACAGATGTAGAAGGTTTATGATCAGTTAAAGAGCCTTAGGAGGGAGAGGAGTTCAAGACTGGGTTAATGGTTCTCATGTACTGGGAAGAGTTTGATTTCTCCACAGCCACTTTCTTGTTGGCAGTGCCGCAGCTGTTAAGTGTTCATCCTCCTTCCTGTAGTCAGTAAGTGTTACGTCCCTTCCAGCCCAGGAATATCTCACTTGGTCTATAATCCATTCATTATAACTCTTCCCTCTGGCAATGATTCATTTAAAAAGAGGTATATACTCTATTATATCCAATGAAATGAGAGGAGAGTTTAGCTGTGATCTTATACTCTAAGTTTTTCTCTGTTAAAAGAAATACTGAAGAGGAAACAGATGTTCTTGTTTGTACTTGTTTCTCTTAAGCATTAGAGTGTGAATATATGATGCCTGGACCTGTACCCACCTTGGGACCAGAAGGAGAAATTTAGAAGTGAACTAAAGGATGTTACACACTGCTTCTGTCTCTCTCACTCTCTCTCTCTCTCTCTTCCACTTCTGTATTCCATTTCAGTGGGTTTTTTATTTTTTTAGAGAGTGCACGCACATGTGTGCACATGTGGGGTATGAGGAGGGGCAGAGGAAGAGGGAGAGAGAGAATCTTAAGCAGGGTCAATGACCAGGATGGAGCTTGATGTGACGTGGGCTCAGTGTCACAATCCTGAGATCATGACCTGAGCCCAAATCAAGAGTTGGATGCTTAATGGATTGAGCCACCCAGGCACCCCTCAGTGGGTTCTTTAAAAGATGGATGACAAAAGCTCATGGTTAATCCTCCATCTTAATTTAAGGAAAGACTTTTTCTTCCTCAATTATAAGAACACTATCTGTTCACTGTAGAAAATAAAACAATAATTATATAAAATAGAAATTAAATACCTCAAACCCCACTGTTTTTTAATGCATACAAAATAACTTCTGTCTATAAACACAATAATGCTTTTTTAAAACAAATATTCTAAGATATTAAATATCCATAACTTGTAGATTTCATTTAATGATATAGAAAGGGGAATCTTCACAGAAGAAGATGCTGGAGGAGTCCTCCTGGATGATGCGTAGCTTGCAGGTGGGAAAGGAGAATGAAAGAAGTCGTAACAGGGAGACTCACGTAGATGGGACAGTATTTATGTCTCAGAGAAGACCTTGTGCAAATGTAATAGGTGGTCACTGCAAGAGGAAAAGGAGTCTACCAAATGCTGTAGGGCGGAGAATTTTGTATGGAGAGTAGTGGGAAATGAAAATGGAAAGGTGGAAGGGTGGCTCAGGTGAAAAAGGCCCCAATATGCCGTGTTCGAATGTGAACTTTATAAAAATGCACGGTATAGGGAGCCATACAAGGAGTTCAGGCAATTGAATAATATGATGAAGGATTTCAAATTATCACTATTTCTCAAGAACAGACAACTATGTCTTTCATATTTTAGTCCCAGCATTTAATGACTGAATGTATGAACAAATTATTTAACTATCCACTCAGTTTCCTTATTTGCAAAAATGAGGACAATGAGAGAAGGGTTGTGAAGACTGCATGAGCTAACCCAGGTGAAAGTGCCTGGTCACATCCCTGGCATATAGTAAGTTTTCAGGAAATGTCTGTTTTCCTTTACTGCCTATCTCATTTTGGTTGTGTCATGGTTGGCTAAACAAAACCAATTTACAAATTTACAATTTATTATTCTCTTATTGAAGGGGTGGTGGGGTGGGGAAAGGTGAGAAAATATTTTTAAAATATTATTTACCCTCATGTAAAATCAGTCTATATAAGAACTATTTTTTGTGAGGTCACTTAAATGCTACAACCCATTTATAATCAGAACCAAGAGAATATTGCCCAAATTCAATTCAACAAACTTGTTGTATATTATCTGGATAACAGGCAGGAACTAAGCAGTAGGCAATCTAAGAATAAAAATGCATGGACTTTTAACTTGAATGAGATCAATAAACAACTGAATAAATATGGCAAGACAACAGTGGAAGTACATGTTGTAGACTGTGCAACTGGTCTCTGGCAAACATTATGAATTGCCCTCCCCCCGCACCACCCAAAATATCTTCCCTTACTAATGATCAGCAAGAAGGAGCACCATTGGTATAGAGGCCTGACCCCTCTCCCAAGGTGTCTTCTCATACTGCTGATTGCCTGTGTTTACCATGGCATATGTTCTTTTCTGGGGGAGCATGTTGTGAATATTGTAGTTAAACACAAATAATTTTTAAATTGGCATACCTAGAAATTGGTATCGTGAGCTGTTTGTTTTTGAATCTTCGATGTAGAAATGATAATACCTAAAGGATGAGTGATGCATCTAGAATAGTCCTTAGGCATATTGTCTGAATATAGTCTTTAACTCCCACTTGTATCTTATTTTCATTGTAGCTCTTTTACAAAGCTCCCTCATCTGGCAGGAACAGAACAAAATTTACTTCTTGCCAAGAAAATCCAAACCCAGTGGAAGAAATTTGGACTGGATTCAGCCAAGCTGGTTCATTACGATGTTCTCCTATCCTACCCTAATGAGACAAATGCCAACTATATATCAATCATGGATGAACATGGAATTGAGGTGGTGTGGAATTGTTGGTAATTTTGGTATTTTATAACCCCAGTTGTTCATGTGAATTGGGATGTAGGGTCAAGTAAAATTAAAAATTGGTTAATAGTGCAGTGGAACCCATATTTTTTGGAAAAGTTGATAAGTTGTAAACTAATTACTCAGTGTCTGCTGTGTGTTACGCACTGTGGTAAGTCTTAAAGGTGGAATGAAGCCTAGAACAGGATTCTTTTTGCTTTAAGTAAGCCAAGGCAGATGTCGGAACATGTCATTTTAAATCAACATGGTGAGAGTTATGAAGAGTATGTTTTGGGTTCTTTACACAGAAAAGGTTCACTTAGCCCAGTCTGAGACTTAGAAAAGGTTTCCTGAAAGAAAACCTTTCTGATATGAGAGTCATGAAAGATCCTAAGGAGTTAACCACATGAAAAAGCAAAGTTAAAGAATCCAGGCAGAATAGAAAATACTGGCAAAGGTTTGGACACCCATAAATAGCTTAGTATTATTGGGGAACTGAAAAATATTCTGTATTTCAAAAATGTAAAGTACAAATTGGGCCGCAATAGGAGATAAACCAGTATATCTGTTTTGGGGACAGGTCCTAGAATGGCTTATACATTGTCCTATGGGGCTTAGAATTCAACTTCAGTCAATGGAAACCATTGACAAGTCCTAAGCAATGGAAGGATGTGGCTAGAGAGGCATTATTTAGGTAGTTTGGGCCATCTGCCGGTTAGACTTTGACTAGGCAAGGAGTTCAAATTGGAGTCTTATGAGAATAGTCCCGGTAAAAGATGATGAAGCCCTGAATCAGGATGTTAGTAGAAATGAGGAAGAGGGATGATCTAAGAAATAGTTAGGAAGCAGTATTAGTGGTAATTGATGAGTGATTGACTGGAGTAAGGAGGTGAAGACAGAGTTCAGGATGACTCCTAGGTGTCTGGTATGGGTGGCTGGCAAGTGATGCTACTAGTAATAGCAAGGAATGCCAAACAAGAAGCAGGGCTGGGGTGAGGGATGAGAAATTCAAAGTTGGACGTGCTGAGTTTGGACATCCAAGCTGAAATAACCATCAGGCCCTTAAATATACATGTCTGGAAAGGCGGACATTATAAGCATATGGGCTATGGATAAAATTTTGGGAGTCAGTGAAATCTGACAAGAAGGAAGTATAAAATGAGATAGACCATAGACTGGGGATAAAACACAGGAAACATTTAAATGCATGTGAAAGAAAAGGGGTCCAACAAAGAAAGTTGAAAAGGAATCATTGGAAAAGGAGGAGGAGAATCACCGGGGTGCCACTTCAGAGCCCTGTTTTTATATGGGAACTTGTAGTCACCTGAGTTTGCATGCATTTGTAGAAGTTGCTACTATTTTGAAGGCAGTAAGAACAATAAAGCTCTTGCTCATTGTTGCCAGTGGATTTCCCTGATTACTGAATCTACTTTCAGAATGCTTAGTCTTAAGTGTGTACGTGGGGCATTATTCTTTAATAACAACCAGGAATATTTCCCTCCAACTTCATGTATTTTGATTCTTGCTAGATTTTCAATACCTCCTACCTGGAGCCGCCACCGGATGGATATGAGAATGTTACAAATATTGTTCCACCATATAACGCTTTCTCAGCCCAAGGCATGCCAGAGGTAAAATAAGACTTTTTACTCAACTCTTTAAACCTTCTTTTGTTATTTAAAGCCTCCGTAAAGAACTAAAACCAAGGAAATTGGGTGAATCATACTTGCTGATCCATACTTGAAGATTCAGTGCTATGAACACCCTTTCTAAAAATAATTTAAGAATAAGAAAAAAAAGAGAAATCCATAAAAATCATAGCCTGTGAAGCAGATGCCACTCTGAAATAAGAAACTGCTGAACACATCTTTAATTCAGTAATGTCAGTAGATGTTTCTGTAAGCTCTTTTCCTTTGTTCATAGTCTGATTTTGTTATAGATTTATAGATCATACCACACAAATGTTATTTAAAAATAAAACATGGTTGGGATTTCTTTTTTCTTTTAAAAATCTCCTTTGTTTCACCTACCACCCATCTTTCCCCCCTCTGACAACCCTCTGTTTGTTCTTGTATTTTAAAGTCTGTTTGTTCATTTTTGTTTAGATTCAGCATGTAAGTAAAATCCTATGGTATTTGTCTTTCTCTGACTTATGTCTCTTAGCATAATACCCTTTCGGTCTATCCATGTTGTTGCAAATGGCAAGATCTCATTCTTTCTTTATGGTTGAGTATATGTACACACACACAGAGACATACACATACTTTCTTATCCATTCATTCATCCATCAGTGGACACCTGGGTAAATAATGATGCAGTAAACATAAGGGTGCCTACATTTTTTTGAATTAGTGTTTTTCTTTCTGTGGGTAAGTAAGTACCCAGTAGAATTACTGGATCATGTGGTATTTCTATTTTTAATTTTTTGAGGAACTTCCATACTGTTTTCTATAGTGGTTGTACCAATTTACATTTCCACCAACAGTAAGCAAGGATTTTTTTTCTCTACATCCTTGCCAACACCTGTTATTTCTTTTTGATATTAGCCATTCTGACCCATGTGAGGTGATATCTATTGTGGTTTTGATTTGCATTTCCCTGATGATTGGTAATGTTGAGAATGTTTTCATGTGTCTGTAGCCCATCTGTGTATGTTCTTTGGAAATTGTCTATTTAGGTCTTTTGCCCATTTAGGTCTTTTGTACCATTTATTATAGCAACTATCTTCCTCACTGTGTATTCTTGCCTCCTTTGTCATCGATTAATTGACTGCATAAATGTGGGTTTACTTCTGGACTTTTTCTGGTCCATTGATCTATGTGTTTCTTGTCATGCCAGTACTGTGCTACTTTANTATGCTACTTTGATTACTACAGCTTTGTAGTCTATTTTGAAATTAAATTTGGGATTGCGATCCCTCCAGCTTTGTTCTTTCTCATGGTTTCTTTGGCTGTTGGAAGTCTTCTGTGGTTCCGTACACATTCTAGTATCATTTTTCATAGTCCTGTGACAAAGGGTATTGGTATTTTGATAGGGATTGCCTGGAATCTATAGGTTGCTTTGGGTAGTGTAGACATTTCAATGATATTAAGTGATATTCCAATCTGTGAGCATGGCATATCTTTCACTTATTTGTGTCTTCTTCAATTTATCAGTATTTTATAGTTTTCAGAGGACAGGTCTTTCAGCTTCTTGGTTAAGTTGTTCCTACGTATTTTATTATTTTTATTATTTTATAATTGTTTAAAACATAGTTGGGATTTTTAAATGATCTCTATTTCCTTTGGGTCAGTACATGCTGATAATCTCTTCAAAACAGAACACACTGTTTAAAATGTTATACATTGGCATTTTTTCAGCCTTTCAAAGTATTGAAATATTTTCTAAAAACATACAAAATTAGCACATATCTGTTTTTTAAGCCCAACCCAGGAAAGATAACTTTTCATGATGTGGTATTGTGGAGCAAACTTACTCGTTAGTTTTCCTTTTAATTATAGCAGTATTCTATGTGTTTTTAATTTTTTTCTTTTCCTTACAGGGAGATCTTATATATGTGAACTATGCTCGTACTGAAGATTTTTTCAAACTGGAAAGAGAGATGAACATCAACTGTAGTGGAAAGATAGTTATTGCAAGATATGGAAAAATCTTCAGAGGAAATAAAGTATTGTATCACCTCCTTTTCTAGAGAGAAGAGGATTGTGTATATCCTCTAAATGTAAATGATCAGCTTGCATCAGGTCCAGAATTACCTCGATACATGTATTTAAAAAATCTTCCTACTGGCAACAGTTGCACGGGAAATCCTGTTTTTATGTTACCTCACATATCTAGAAGGGGAAATTACTTTTATTACAGCAACAAAATTTGGTTTTTAAAATTTTTTGAGGGAAATTTTATGTAAACTGAAAATGAAAACTCCCCTACATGACTCATTTTATTTGCCCACACATGATCAATCTTCACAGCTCTTATTAGACTTAATTCTGTGACATATGAATCTAAATCTTTTTTATATGCTAATTTTACATATATTATACTTTTTTTTTACAAAGATGACATCATATACTACATACAACTTTATTTTCTCACTCAGAAATAATATATAGGTATTCCTTCACGTCAAAACACCGAGAGTTGTTGTATATTGTGTGCTTAAGAGTATAGGACTCCAGATCTATACAGTATAGATTCTGGTCTAGTCTAAGCTCCCTGTTCTCTTGATCTTTTACTATGAGCAAGTTATTTAATCTTTCTCTGCCAGTGTTTCCTCATACATAAAGTGGGGATGCTCATAATAGCACTAAACTCCTAAAATGCTATGAAGATTAAATGATTTTATGTTTGAAAGCACTTATAGTAGTGCCTGGTACTTAGTTAATTCTATATAGCTGCTTCCTAAGTAAATACATTGTTATTTTGGCTGGGTGCATAATACTTTGTGGAAGTGATAAGCAGTTTAACTATTCCTGTGTTGACAGATGCTTGGCTTGAATTTATTACTATTAAAAATAATTCCATTGTGGACATCTTTGTCCATACGCACTTGAACATTTATGTGAAGATTTTTGTAGTATGGATTCCTAGAAATTTAATGGCTGAGTCAACATGTATATTCTTTCAAAATTTTGGAAGGCATCATCAAATTGCCCTTCAAAAAAGTTATGACAGATTGTACTCCCATTCATACTGTAAGAATGCTTTCTGAATATTGCAGTGTGTTTTAGTTAATCAAGACTGATGGTTATCTATGTTTTACTACCATATTTCTGGTAATGAAGACTTCAGAATCTTGCTGGAAAGATTTTCCTATTTGTGTTCAGTTTTGATTGTTGGAAAATGTTTACAAAATACAGTAGGCAATTTTTCACACACTCTGTATAGAACTTTAAATTAGTTTAGTTCCACAAGTATTTCTGTGGTCTGCCAGACTTTGGAGGGTGGGTAGTTAAAAGTGAACAAGACATGGTCCCTTTTCTAAAAACACCCTCAGTCTAGCAAGGGAGAAAGTTACCTTAAAGGTATTTTAAAATACTATAATCCATCCTATAACAGAAATATGTACAAAATAGAAGAGGTAGAAAAAGGGAGACGTTAATTTTGCAGTTTTGGCCACAATAGGAATGTTTCACAGAAGAGACAGTAACTTGTTTGGAGTTGTTAAAATAAATGAGAGGAGTTGGCTCCCCTAGGAGAGAAATTGTATTCAAGCATGAAGAACCGTGTGTGTAGCAGCATGATAAAAAGCAGTGTCTCCAGTTCCTTACATTATCAAATTGATTTTCTCTTAGATGAATTAATCATCTGCCAGTTCTACATTATGGATTGCCCATTGCCCCTGCAGGTTAAAAATGCCATGTTAGCAGGAGCCATAGGAATCATCTTGTACTCCGACCCAGCGGATTACTTGGCCCCTGCCGTACAGCCTTATCCTAAAGGATGGAACCTTCCTGGAACTGCAGTGCAGAGAGGGAATGTGTTAAATTTGAACGGTGCTGGTGACCCACTCACTCCCGGCTATCCAGCAAAAGGTAATGGATGGGCCTGCCCTGGTTCACCTGTTTTGCAAAAGTACTACTTGCCCTTACAGAAGACATAAAACATCTATAGAATAACCTTCAAACTGTATACAGTTAACAATATTTTGGATTACTATTGCTAGGAAATAAAAAACATTTCCCATGTATTACTTTTATTTCCAGTTTTCATGAGGTGTGGACATGGAGGGGGAAGGGTCTGTTGAATTTCTCTCTACTTTTAGCAGAGGTGCAGAAACACAGATCCCCATACCCAAAGTAATATTGTTTTTACCAAATGAGAACTTTGGTTTTCTGAATTGCTTGGTGATATTATCCTTCTCTAGATATCATACATTTGTATATTTTAAATACCAATGAGTTTTTTGGTGTTGTCAAAACTTTTCACATTTTACATGTTAAACGTCTGTGTAACTGTCTTCACAATTAAGAAAACGAACATGTCCATTAACCAAAAAGTTTTCACTCCTCTCTTTGTAATACTTTCCTCCAAACCCTTCCCGCCCACACCCTGCCAGTCCCTAGGCAACCACTGATCTGCTGTCAGCATAATTGTTTTGAGATCCATCCGTGTTGATGTCTGTGTCAATAGTTATTCTTTTTTATGCTGAGTATTCCATTGAATAGGTACACTACAGTTTGTTTATTCATTTACTTGTTGATGGACATTCGGATCGTTTTTGTTTTGGGGACTCATATATAAAGCTGCCATGAACAGTTGTATACAAGTTTCATATGTACACATGCTTTTATTTCTCCTGGGTAAATATGTAGAAATTTAACAACTGGATAATATGATAGATGCATATTTAACTTTTGGAGAAATTTTCAAATTGTTTTCCAAAGTGCTTTTACTGTTTTACATTCTAGCAGCAGTGCTTGAGTTTCCAATTGCTATATTCTTGCCACCTTTAGTTTGGTCAGTCTTTTTCATTTTACATTCTAATAGGTATGTAAATCCTTCAACTTACATTTTTTTTTTTTCAAAGTGTTGGGGGCTATTCTAGGTCCTTTCCATGTGAATTTTAGAACCAATTTATTAATTTCCACTGAAAAGTGTTCTGGGAATTTGACTGAGATTGAATTAAGTCTATAGGACAATTTGGGGAGAATCGATATCTTAAAAAATAACGAATATTTTGATCCATGACATGGCACAACTCTCTGCTTACTTAGGTATTCTTTAATTTATGTCTGCATGTTTGCAGTTTCCCTATATGGACTGTGCACATCTTTCTGACTTACCCATATGTGTTTCCTAGTTGTATGCTTTTTAATAATATATTTTAAATTTCAATTTCCATATGTTCAATGCTAGTAGAAATACTTTGTAGAAGAAATACATCAGTCTTGCATCCTGCAAACTTGTAAAGCTTACTGAAGAGTTCTAGTGGGTTTCTGTAGATACCATCAGTTTTTATGTAGCCGATCATGTTTTCTGCAAATACGGTTTTTCTTTTTTTCCAATCTGGATGCCTTTTACTTTTTATTTTTTTTTAAGATTTTATTTATTTATTTGACACAGAGAGAGAGATTACAAGTAGGCAGAGAGGGAGGCAGAGAGAGAGGAGGAAGCAGGCTCCCCACGGAGCAGAGAGCCCGATGTGGGCCTCGATCCCAGGACCCTGAGATCATGACCTGAGCCGAAGGCAGAGGCTTTAACCCACTGAGCCACCCAGGCGCCCCTAACCTTTTACTTTTTAAAATGTTTGCCTGAGTATACTGGCTAGTACCTCTCGTACATTGCTGGAAAAATGTGTTAGAGGAGATGTCCTTACCTTGTTCCTGCCTCAAGAAGAAAAATCCAGTCTTTCTCTGTTAAGTATGATACAGCTGTAGGTTTTATTTTAGATTCTTTTTGTCAGATTGGGAGAGTTTACTTCTAATGGGCTAAGAGCTTTTGTTTTAGCACATTTATCTAGGATTGTATAATGAATTTTGTCAAATGCTTTTACTGAGTCTTCAGATGATAATAAGTTGTTATGTTACTTTCATTAAATTATACTAATACATTTTTAAATGTTAAACCAACCCTCCTGTTCTAGGATGCACTCTACTTGGTCACAATGCGTTATCCTTTTATATGCTGTTGGTATATTGTTGAATTTAAAATTTTGTTAAGCATATCTCTCTTTATTCATGAAGGATATTGGCCTGTAGATTTATTTTCTTGTACATTTCGGTTTCATTATAGTATCAGAGTAATGTTGACCTTATGCGATGAGTTGGGAACAATTTCATCTTTGTCGTTTTGTAAGAGTTTCTATAGAATGAGAGATTTCTGCCTATAAACATTTGGTAGAATTCCCTAGCAAATCTAGGCCTGCAGTTTTGTTTGTAAACATGTTTTTAACTACAAATTCAATTTTTAAAACAGGTATGTGGCTATTTAGGTTGTCCATTTATTGTTGAGTGAACTTTGGTAGTTTATGTCTTCCATGGATTTTGTCCATTTCATCTAAGTTAAATTTAATAGAGTTGTTCATAATATTCTTAGCCTGAGTGTGTGTGTGTGTAGGCACAGGCATGTGCAGGTTCTAGAGTGATATTCTGTTCTTTATTCCTGGTCATGGCAGTTTTTCCTCCCTCCCTCCCTCCCTCCCTTCCTTTTTTATTTCTTATATTTCTGCTCTGATCTTTATTATGGTCTTTCCCTGCTTATTTTTGCTTCATTTGCTTTTTTATTTTCTATTTTCTAGAGGTGGAATCTGATGTCATTTGATCGGAATCTTCCTTTATTTCTAAGCTAGGTGTTTTAGTGCTACACAGCTATTTTGGCTGAAAGCCAAAGTCCCAATGAGGTTGTAAGTCTGACAGTACTTTTCAGTCTTCCTTTAAAGAGAATATTGTATTACTATTTGAATAAGATTTTCATTATTCCCAAGATCTCATAAATTCCCTTTAATTTTTTTCAGTTACCTAGTTTCAAAATTTGGGACACATTTTCCAGGCAACTAGTTAACTGAAGCTTCCCTAAGAAGGATTCAAGATATCCTTGAGGAAATAAAATATTCTTGTAAAACTCAAGAGATTTACATGAAATGTCAAAACAAATTTGGAAACTTAAAATCCCCATAGTTGATTTTACATTAAAATTTGAATGATTGAATTTCTTACTGTTGAATTAAATAGGCCATATTAGGTAAAACAATCATTGGCTTTGGGTGAACTTTAAATTTTGATATAATTTCAAACATGTAGTAGTAAATCTGATACAATTTCAAACATGTAGTAAGTATAGTAATAAAAGATATTTCTTTATACCCCTTGCCCAGATTTTTCAGATGTTTTCATTTTATGCAATTTCTGCAGAGTATGCCTTTAGACTTGATGTCAGAGAAGGAGTGGGAATTCCCAAGATCCCTGTACATCCTATTGGATATAATGATGCAGAAATATTACTACGGTATGATTTTCTAATTGGATATGATATTTAAGATGTTTTATACTAATGTGTCCATTTTCTTGTCTAACACCAACGTAATCTAATTATGTTAAAAGTAAAGTCTGGTTGTATACCTGAAACCAATGTTGTATGTCACTTATACCTCAATGAAATTTTTTAAAAATTTAGGAAACAAGGTAGGAAAATGAGTTTTTAAAAAAAGTCTTATATCAAAATACTTCCTGAAGTAGGACTAACTGAGTACACCAAGAAATGGCAAGAAACCATTAGTCTGATACAAATGAAAGTCTCAAGTGCAAAACTGTGTCCAAGATAAAAATGCTGATTAGAGATTTTTCAAATAGTTGGATTTTTTTAATATTCATTTGATGTTTGTACTTGACCTATATTTTAAAAATATTACAGTGCCCACTACTTACTAGATGTGTGAACTTGGACCGATCACTTAATTTTTCTCTTATTAAGTTTCCTTATCTGTGAAATGAGGATAGTAATTGTTTCTCCCTGATAGGGTTATTATGAGAAGGAGATGAGATCAATGCAAGTGTGTAAAGTATCTAGAATATAGTAAACATTTAAAGATTTTTTTTTTTTGTCAGAGAGAGAGGGAGAGGGCACAAGCTGGCAAAGAGGCAGGCAGAGGCAGAGAGAGAAGCTGGCTCCCACTGAGCAAGGAGCCTGATGGACTCCATCCCAGGATGCTGGGATCATGACCTGAGCTTAACCAACTGAGCCACCCAGGCGTCCCATAGAATATAGTAAACATTTAATTAATGTTTGCTATTGCATTCTGTTACTGATGTTCTTTCACAAATCTCCAACTTTTATTTTTCTAGATGTCTGTACCAATACAATTTAATAATTGATGAATGCCCACTAAGCAGCTTCTCTAGAAATTAATTTCTTCTCCTACACATAGTCATGAATTTCCTGTTTTCACTATTTCTTAGATCTAATGCTTCCCTACATAAAGTCAAAAGTAAGGAGGCTGATGCTTCTCATTTCCTCTGCCTGTTTTTTTTTTTTCTAAGTCCTCTTACCACAAACATAATAAATACTTCATATATTTCAATTTTGGTTCTCTTGCTAAAATGTAAGTTCCACAAAGAAAGGGAATATTGACAGTTCTTGGCTCAATAAATATTTGTTAAATGTACAAATGAAATATCTCATTATCAGACTTCACGATTTCTTCATAATTTCTAAGAAATTATGATGCTCAGCCTTTTTCTGTCATCTTCATTTTCTCTCTACAGCCACATGGGAGGAACTGCTGTACCAGATGACAGTTGGAAGGGAAGTCTTAATGTGGATTATAACATTGGGCCTGGCTTTGCAGGGCATGATTCCTTCAGGTAATTGTATATTACTTTAATAGACTGGAAAAGTTTTATACATTTAATGGAAAAATGTAAAGATAACAGTTCTGCCAGGTATATTTTGCTTGTCTTTCTCATTTTTCATGGTGAACAATCCATCATTTTATATCACTTAAGAAGTATTTGTAGAATGATGTCCTGAATTATTCTTCTGATGGAGAGATCACAGCATTTGTTTTATAAAGTCTTAAACATGACTACATTTGAGTTCAAGTTTAACATTTTAACTTCCTTTTTCACCCAAAGTTTTAAAACAATGTTTCAGAGAACCCAGTATTTCAAATGTATAGCATTTTGAAAGTTACCTTAAGGGAAAGAGTACAAGAGAAGAAATGAGCTCACATTTATTGATCACTTACTGTGCAATGAGTTAAGATGGGTAAGCACGTAACTACTGTAAGGCTTAATGCATTAGCATTAGCACTGTTGTAGAGGAGTGATCACAGAATATTTGTTCATTGAGCTGATAAATTTTCCTCTGGATCAAGGCAGGCAGGAAGTGCTAGCTGGAGAGATCAACTTGTGTAGAGTTGTGAAACAGCTGTGACATGATTTAGAACTTTAAGTAGTTTGATTTGCCTGAGGGAGAAAGGGAAATTTAACAGCAATAAATCAGAATATGTAGGTCTTTTGATTCAATCAAAAGTAGTCGATCAGTCTTGTTTGCTGTCTACATTGACAGTGCAAACTTGGATTCTTAGTATTTTTTTTAGTTTGTGTAAGAATGTTTTTCCAGCACTTTTAAAGTATTAGAAGTTCAATGTTTTTATTTTAAAGGAGTTTTAGAAATACTGTAATTTCTTATTTATCTCTATAACTCAGAACAGAGAGTTACTTTAATAGAAGAGTTTATTATCTATAGCAGCAAGAAAACCTAACATACACACTGAAACATAAAGGCCTTTCTGATTTTGAAACAGAAACATCATGCCCCAGAGAACAGAGAAAACATATAGCTTCAGTTCTACGATTTCAGTTCAAGAGTAAATTCAGAAACATACAAATCCCTTGGTCTAAACATCAAAATGTTCTCCTTCACCATGGGCGCAAAATTCTTAATTGATTTGACCTCAAAAAGGACAAGTGCACAAATAAAAATCTCTTGTTCTTTCTCACCAAAAAGAGCTTTTGATAATCTGTTAACCCATTTACAGTGATTCTGTCATTTTTCACCCAGATGAGCTGTCCAGATACTGTCATTTCTCACCCAGAAGAGCTCTTGATAATATTACCAAGTGACAAAACGTAAAACCAAATTCCTAATCATTGCTGCCACCAATAGGGAATAATTCACCTGCCTTAAAACTAGAGATACAAAACACACAATCAGTAGGAAAGATAGTATAAAGTTAGAAGTCCACAAAAAGAGAGACAAGCCACAAAACAGACTACAGAGAATAAACTGATGGCTACTAGAGGGGAGGTGGGGGTGGGGGGATGGGTGAAATAGGTGGTGGAGGGTTTAAGACATGCTGAGCACTGAGTAAAGTATAGGATCACTGAATCACTGTATTGTACACCTAAAACTAATAAAACACTGTATGTTAACTAGACTGATGTTAAAACTAAACACTTGATTAAAAAAAGATATTGAGTCAGCAGAGTGAAAATTTTGTCACTCCTTGTGTTTAACCTCAGAGCCAAAAGAAGACCTGTCTGGGTTTAAGCCACCCATACCTGGTTCTACAAGATGAACCCATTGTACATCTCGGTGGGACTTTCAAAAATGATAAAGTGTGATTTTTTAAGTGAAACCATGTTTTTCCTACAAATATAAAACAAACGTGTCAAAAATTTCATTTAATTCATTAATTAATAAGGGAACCACGAAGGAATCAAGATTGGTCCAAAGGAGGATTCAGTGGTGACACCAAAAAAAAAAAAAAATCAGTGCATCAAGAATGCTGAAATCGAAGTACTTAATAGCAAAAAACTTGTTTTCTTCCACCTTGGAGGAATCAATTGAACATTCACTAGACAGATTGTATATTTCAGTGGATATGGAATTTCCACTTTTTAACTTTGCTCTCTACAAAGTTGTGAAATAATCTAGTCAAAGACAGCGATAGGCAGAGGTGACTGACAGATAAGCGAAGGCCTTTCTCACTTTTTCCTTATAGGAGTGTATTCATTCATTTTACAAATATTTATTGAGCATTTACTATAACCCAGGCACTATTCTGTGTACTGGGGATTCACCAGTGAACAAAACAGGCAAAATTCCTTCCTCTGTGGAGCTTACATTATAGAGTTCGTGTTATTTGGAACATGATGAATTTGAAGTGATAACAGGACCAATAAATAGATCCTTTTTAAAAAACTTCTAGAGTCAATGATTCTAAAAACTAGAAAGACCTAAATATTAAATATGTGGATGAGCTCCTCTGAGGATCTGAACAGATAATCTATGTTTGTTTTCAGATTTGGATTAAAATAGATTTTTTTCTTTATTCCTTACTTTCTTCATTTAATGACATAATATCAACGATTCCGGGTTTCTTACGAATAGATCTTAGGCTCATTTTTAGAAACATGCTAGAAATGTTTCTGCTTTTTTGCTATTAATTTTTATCTCTCAGTAGCAAAATAAATCCTTAATGTCTTAAAATGTAAAAAATACCCATTAATTAGTTTTTCTCCAAAGGCACTTCAGTTGAATATTGCACATGATTTAAATATGCATTCAGAAGCCCAATATACTTGTAGAGGGGCAAAATAAGAATCTGCACTTCACAACGTACAGGTTTTGACAACCTCTTAGTTCTTACATTCGTAAATAACCACAAATTACAAACTGTGGGAGTCCTCTCTACTACCCCCTCCCATGCATAAAGATTCATTCTGTTTCCTTGTGAGAAAGAGACTGAGCATTTTCCCATGTCATTTTGGATTCATAGAATGCGAATGGCTTTTTTTTTCTCGACTATTTTAGCCTGACTGTATTTTCCCTTGAGTTATAATTTGGTTAATTATATTTCGTGAATGGATATTTAAAAGGCTGTCCCAAATCAGAATCAACAGTGATGGGCTAGAAAAGTTCGTTATATAGTTTTCTGGTACATTTTAGCAGGTGCTTCCCAAATTCCCATTCCTTTCCAAATTTCCCATGTTTCTTTTTGGCAGCACTCAGCCAGCTATTTAACAATGTACCGACGTTCTGCTTCAACAGTCTCGCACCAGCAGGGATTAATGTAAATACAAAGACACAATTTGAAAATGCTTAGTTGTCCTTTAACACATAATTGGCTGCCTTCCTTATTTTTGTAATCTATACAGTGTATTTAAAAATTTTAGAATGAATACCCAAGACATTTTGAATAANCAATTTGAAAATGCTTAGTTGTCCTTTAACACATAATTGGCTGCCTTCCTTATTTTTGTAATTTATACAGTGTATTTAAAAATTTTAGAATGAATACCCAAGACATTTTGAATGAGTATTTTGGACTTTAAATAAATATCAACAATATAGCTATGACGGAGGAATAATAAAAATATTGGCATTCAGTTTTTAAAATCTGACTTTAAGCATGCCTGAGTACTTAGGAGTAAACTGCATTAACCATTTACACATTGCACACATCCACACTGTTAATGATTATTGAATTAGTTTGTGGATATATGGGAATTCATTGTCTTCTTATACAGTTTTCTGTAATTTTGATATTTTTCATAACAAAATGGTAGAACGAAACTGGTAAACATAATAATCTATATGAAGTGATTTATTCCATTTGAAATCCTAGGAAGGTAAGGATGCACGTTCATAACACCAATAAAATTACAAGGATTTACAATGTAATTGGAACGATCAGAGGATCTGTGGAACCTGGTGAGTCTGACTGTTTTCAAACACTTCATTTTTACAAAGATTAAAAGAGTAAGAGAAAATAAACTTAAGTTGGTAATTGATTCTTTTTTTCTCTGATGTGAAACAGCTACATTTGAAAAAAAATTGTACAACTCTAAAACCTCTACCTTATAATAATTTTTTTTCCTATGGAGGAAACTCAACCAAAAGGAAGTTTAATTTAAAAACCAATCGCAGGCGCCTGGATGGCTCAGTTGGTTGAGAGACTGCCTTTAGCTCATGTCATGATCTGGAGTCCTGGGATCGAGTCCCGCACCTCGGGCTCCCTGCTCAGCAGGAGGATCTGCTTCTCCTTCTGACCTTCCCCCTCTTATGCTCACTCTCGTCGTCTTTCTCTCTCTCAAATAAATAAATAAAATATTTAATAAATAAATACCTAAATCGCAACTATTTGTAATATATTGAAAGTTGTTGTTCTTCTGAACCTATTATTTTCCAGACAGGTACGTTATTCTAGGAGGTCATCGGGACTCCTGGGTGTTTGGAGCTATTGACCCAACCAGTGGGGCTGCTGTTTTGCAAGAAATTGTCCAGAGTTTCGGAAAACTGATGAGCGGAGGTAAATGATGTTTCTTTGGTAGGTGATGACAAAAAGTGACTCACTTAATTGTCCTCTGTTTTTAGGTAGGTGTACCTAATTCAGGTATGTTAATGATTACAGGCTGGAGACCTAGAAGAACTATTATTTTTGCCAGCTGGGACGCAGAAGAGTTTGGGCTGCTGGGGTCCACAGAATGGGCTGAGGTAAATATGACCAGAGGCTCCTGTTACTTTCTTGGCCAACAGGGAAACAAATACGTGTATCTCAGGATGAGCGCAGAGAGATTCCATTACCTAAAATGGTTTTAATTTGGAGAAAGACTCAAGAATTTGAGAAATAGTTTGTTTTTATTTTCACATTAGTTTGGCAAAGCAGAATAACTTCTAAATTACTGGGCCAAAACCACATTTATTCTTGTCAAAACATTTTCTTTTCCATTTGTATTTGTTTTGTGAATAAGGAAAATTTGTCAGCTCAGAGGATAAACAAAACTAGCAAGCTTTTCTGACAAGAGGATTGACCTATGTAAAATGCATACAGATCCTTGGAGTTAATTTTCAAGTTTTTGAAGTTTCCTTGGAGTTCTATTTAAGAAAACCTATGATGTTCTTACTTAAGAAAATCTAAGGTGACTGTACTTGTGTTATAATTTTACATTTGTAGATACCATATAAATTGCAACCATAGGTATATTTTACCATTCTACAAAAGATAAGTGCTTGATTGTTGAGTTGAAGATGATTTTGTAAATGGAATTACTTTAGTGAATTGCTTTTATAATTTTAGATGTTTTTTTTTTCTTCAGGTATGATTGATTTTCATGTTATACTGGCTCCTGATGCTTTAACTGTCTCTCCTAGACCCGCTTCTTTCATCTTCTTCCCTTAGCCTTCCTATGAGTAACTAAGTTCTTTAATGTACAAGGTAAGGACCTACTTTTGTAAAGACACATGTACTCTATAAGCACTTACTCTCCCTGCACCATGTATTTATCTTTTATGAATTAATATTTTATAGCATTGTTTTAAAGCATGTCATATACTTGTTATTATCTAGTTTTTAAAATACTTTCCTCCTGACTCATTTCCTCTTACTTTAATTTAAATGATAATGTGAATGAAATAAGTATGGGAGTAAAATCACACACAGTTACTTGTCTCCTGTCACTTATCCTTATATTCAGTTGACATTGCAAGGTTTTATTATCACATTGGTAATTATGAGTATGCATTTTGGAAGTAGACTATTTAGATGAATCAAATTTCCTTTACTTTCAGAAATGTAAATTCTTGTGAATATATGTATATAAATAGGTGTCTCTTTCTCTAATTTTAGCAGCTTAAAGAACAAAAAATCTAAGATATAAAGTAATAAATATACTTTACATTAATATAATAAATCTGGGTTAGGGAGAGTTTGAACACTTTCCAATTCTTGATCATATTCAGCAGCATACTTGCTTTAAATACAGTTAAGGAATCTTCATTTCTACTAAAAATGTGTTATAATGGAAACTCTGACTTTGTATCTATAATACAGGCAACTACCATCTAGCCATTGTGGGCAAATGAAGATAGGCAACAGTCCTCATTTGTGCCATAACCACTCACAGCTTTAATTTTTTTTTATTACAATATTTTCTTTCTTAAATTTTAGTTGACAGTGTTATATTAGTGTACAAATTGTGGATTGACAATTTTATACATTATGCAGCTCACCACAATAAGTGTAGTTTCCATCTATCATCGTATAGTTACTATAATATTATTGCTGTAATAGTATTGCTGTGCTGTACTTTGCGTCTTCATGACTTATTATTTATAACTAAACGTTTGTATTTACTAATCCCTTCACCTATGTTGCCCATCCTCCCACTCCCCTCCCTTCTGGCAACCACCAGTTCTCTGTATTAGCTTTTGTTTGTTGTTTTGTTTTCTTTCTTAGATTCCACATATGAGTAAAATCATACAGTATTTGTTTTTATCTGTCTGACTTAATTCAGTTAGCATAATACCCTCTAGTTCCATCTGTGTTGTCACAAATGGCAAAATTTCATTCATTTTTATGGCTGAGTAATATTCCAGTGTACACCCCCCCACATCTTTTATTTTTATTTTTATTTATTTATTTGACAGAGCGATCACAAGTAGGTAGAGTGGCAGGCAGAGGGAGAGGGGGACGCAGGCTCCCTGCTGAGCAGAGATCCCGATGTGGGGCTCGATCCCAGGACCCTGAGATCATGACCTGAGCCGAAGGCAGAGGCTTTAACCCACTGAGCCACCCAGGCGCCCCGACACACACATCTTCTTTATTCATCCATTGATGAACACTTAGATTACTAATATATCTTGGCTATGGTAAATAATGGTATCTTTTTTGAATTAGTGTTTTCATTTTCTTTGGGTAAATACCCAGGAGAGGAATTGCTGAATCATATGGTAGTTCTAATTTTAGTTTTTCAAGAAATCTCCATACTGTTTTCCCTGGTAGCCACACCAATTTCCATTCCCACCAACAGTGCATGAGGGTTCCCTTTCGTAGACACCTTCATCAACACTTGCTATTTATTTTTTGATACTAGCCATTCTGATAGGTATGAAGTGATATAGCTCATTGTGGTTTTGATTTGTATTTCCCCGAGTAGCAGTGTTGAGCATCTTTTTATGTGTCTGTTGGCCATCTATACATCATCTTTGGAAAAAAATGTCTGTTCAGGTCCTCTGTCCGTTTTTTAAGTGGATTATTGGGGGGTTTTTGGTGTTCAGTTGTATCAGTTCTTTGTATGTTTTGGATATTATCAGTACATCATTTGTAAATATCTTCTCCCATTCAGTAGGGTGCCTTTTTGGTTTGATTTTTTTTGGGGGGGGGTATATATTTTGATGTCTTTATATTTTGATGTCTCAATTGTTTATTTTTGCCTTCGTTTCCCTTGCCTGAGGAGACAGGTCCAGAAAAATATTTCTAAGGCTGATGTCCAAGACATGACTGCTCATGTTTTCTTTTAGGAGTGTCATGGTTTCAGGTCTTTACATTTAGGTCTTTAATACATTTTTGGTTTATTTTTGTGTATGGTGTAAGAAAGTTGTCCAAATTCATTCTTTTACGTGCAGCTGCCCAGCTCCCCCGGCACCGTTTATTGAAGAGACTGTGTCTTTTCCCCATTGCATGTACTTGCCGCCTTTGTCATAGATTAATTGCCATAAGTGGATTTATTTCTGGCTCTCTCTTCGCGTCCATTGATCAATGTGACTCATTTTTGTGTTAGTACCATACTGTTTTGATTAATATAGCTTCTTACTATAGTTTGAAATGTGGGATTATGATGCCTCCAGCTTTGTTATCTTGAGATTACCTTGTTTTTTTATGGTCTTTTGTGGTTTCATACAATTATTGGGATTATTTTCACTAGTTCCCTAGTGAAAAGTATTGTTACTGGTATTTTGATAGGGATTGCAGTGAATCCGTAGATTGGTTTGGGTACTATGGACATTTAAAAATACTAATCCTCTCTACCAGCATGGTTTATCTTTCCATTTGTTGGTGTTATCTTCAGTTTTGTTTGACAATGTTTTATACTTTTAGAGAACAGGTCTTTCACCTCCCTGGTTAAATTTATTCCTAGGTATTTTATTTTTAGTGCAGTTATAATGGGATTCTTAAATTCTCTTTCTGTGACTTTATTGGCATATAGAATCAATGTATTTCTGTATATTAATTTTGCACCCAGCAACTTAATCATTTATTATTTCTGTTTTTTGGTGGAGTCTCTAGGGTTTTCTGTATATAGTATCATGTCATTTATGAGTAGTGAGTTTTACTTTTTCCTTACCAGCTTGGATGCCTTTTCTTTTTCTTGTCTGATGGCTACAGCTAGGACTTCCAATACTACACTGGAAAAGGTGGCAAGAGTAAACATCCTTATCATGTTGCTGATCTTAAGATGCTCACACCCCTGGAATAAATCCCACTTGATCATGACAAATGGTCCTATTAATGTATTGTTGAATTGGGTTTCCTGATATTTTATTGAGAATTTCCGAGTCTGTGTTCATCAGGGATATTAGCCTTTTTTTTTTTTTTAAGTGTCTTTATCTCGTTTTGGTATCAGAGTAATGCTGGCTTCATAGAATGAATTGGAAGCTTTATTTCCTCTTCTGTGTTTTGAAATAGTTTGATAAAGGTATTAACTCTTCATAAATATTTGGTAAAAATCATCTGTAAAGCCACTGGGCCTGGATTTTTGTTTGTTGGGAGTTTGATTATGGATTCAATTTTGTTACAAGTAATTGGTCAGCTCAGACTTTGTTTCTTCCTGATTCAGTTTTGGAAGATTGTATGTTTCTATAATCTTATGTTTCTTCTAGGATGTCCAGTTTATTGGTGTATAATATTTTATAGTATTTTATAATCATTTGTATTTACGTGGTGTTAGTTTTAACTTTTTTCTTTTTCTGATTTTTACCTGAGTCCTCTTTTTCTTGATGAGTCTGGCTAATAGTTTATCAATTTTGTTTATCTTTTCAAAGAACCTGCTCTTTATTTCATTGGCATTTTCTTTAAGTTTCCATTTCATTTATTTCTGCTCTGCTCTTTATTATTATTTCTTTCCTTTTACTAATTTTGGGTTTTATTCTTTATCTAGTTCCTTTCAGTGTAAAGTTAGATTGTTTGAGATTTGTCTTGTTTATTGAAGTGTAGACCATAATGTATTGCTATAAAACTTTCTTCTTAGAAGTGCTTTTGCTGTGTCCCTAAGAATTGAATCATTGTTTCCATTTTCATTTGTCTCCAGGTATTTTTTTGTTACCTCTTTGATTCTTTCATTGACTTACTGGGTGTATGGTAGCATATTGTTTTAACCGCAACATATTTGTGTTTTTGCCAGTTCTTTCCTTGTCATTGATTTCTAATTTTATATCACTGTGGTTAGAAAAGATGCTTAATATGATTTTGGTCTTAAACTTTACTGAGGTTTGTTATGTAGACATATCCTGAGATCAAACCTGGAGAAAGTTCCATGTGCAGTTGTAAAGAAATGTGCATTCTGCTGTTTTGGGGTGGAATATTCTGTATATATCTGGTAAATCCATTTGGTCTAATGATTCACTCAAAACCCCTGTTTAATAATAGATTATACAGACAAAAAAAATCTACTGACAGATGTGGGCTTTTAAAATCCCTTACTATTAGAGTATTACTATTGATTTCTAACTTTTTATATCTGTTAACATTTGCTTTATATGTCGAGTGCATAGGTATTTACTACTGTTTTATCTTCTTGTTGGATTGATCCCTTTATCTTTATATAATGCCTTTGTCTCTTGTTACAGTCTGTTTTAAAGTCTATTTTAATATAAACTTTCTTTTGCTTCTATTTGCATGGATATCTTTTACCATCTCTTCACTTTTTGTCTGTGTGTCTTTTGATCTGAGGGGTCTTTTTTAGACAGCATATAGATGGATTTTGTTTACTAGTCCATTCTTTTGATTGGAGCACTTGGTGCATTATAGTTAATGTAATCATAGATACATACTCATTGCCATTTTGTTAATTGTTTTCCGCTTTGTTTGTTTTTGTAGTTCTCTTTGTTACTTTGTTCTTCTCCTGTGTATTAGGGGTTTGGGGTTACCATAAAGTTCCTGTGTATATAGCAATCTATATAAACTGATGGTTGCTTAGGTTTGAACACGTTCAAAAGCATTAAATTTTTACCCCCAAACACACATTTATATGATGCCAAATTTTACATATTTCACGTATTGCCTACCTAATATCCTAAATGGAGTTGATTTTATTACTGTTGTCTTTTAACCTTCATATAAGCTTTATATAAGTGATTCATCTACTACCTTTATTAGATGTTTGCTTTTATCAGTGAAATTTTTTCCTTTCATAATTTTTTTCTAGTTGGATCTTTTCTACTTAAACAAGTCCCTTAACATTTATTATAAGGCCAGTTTAGTGGTGATGAATTCCATCAGCTGTTTTTCATCTGGGAAACTCTTTCTCTTCGTCAATTCCGAATGGTAAACTTGGTGGGTGGAGTATTCTTGGTTATGTTCCCCCAGTCCCCTTTTAGCACACTGAATATATTATGGCCTCCCTTTTAGCCTACAAGGTCTGATGAAAAATCAGCTCATAGTTGTACTGAATTTCCTTTCTATGTAACTGTCTGCTTTTCCCTTGGTTTGCCTTTAAGATTATTTAAGTTTTGACATTTTAATTATGTGTCTTGGTGTGGACCTCCTTCATCTTTTGGGGGGTTCACGGATGTCTGTCTTCTTCCCCCAAATTAGGGAAGTTTTCAGCTGTCATGTCTTCAGGTAAGTTTTCTGCTCCCTTCTCTCTCTCTCCTTCTGGTAACCTTATAATGCAAAAGTACTGTTTAATGTTGTTGCAGAGGTTCCTTAATGTGTCCTCATTTTAAAAATTTATTTCCTTTGGCTGTTGGGCTTGGCTGCTTTCCAGTTCCCTGTCTTCCGGCTCACTGGTCTGTTCTTCTGATTCCTCTACCCTGCTGTGGATTCCTTCTGGTGTTCTCATTTTAGTTGTATTTTTCAGTTCTGTTGGGTTCCTTTTTATACTCTCTCTTTGTTGAAGTTCATTTTTTTTTTTAAATTTATTTGACACACAGAGAGATCACAAGTAGGCAGAGAGGCAGGCAGAGAGAGAGGAGGAAGCAGGCCCCCCTGCCGAGCAGGGAGCCCGATGCGGGCCTCGATCGCAGGACCCTGATATCATAACCTGAGCCGAAGGCAGAGGCTTTAATCCACTGAGCCACCCAGGCACCCTGTTTTGTTTTTTTTGTTGTTGTTGTTGNTATCATAACCTGAGCCGAAGGCAGAGGCTTTAATCCACTGAGCCACCCAGGCACCCTGTTTTTTTTTTTTGTTGTTGTTGTTTTTAAGATTTTATTTGTCAGAGAGAGAGAGAGCGCACATAAGCAGGCAGAGGCAGAGGGAGAAGCAGGCTCCCTGCTGAACAAGGAGCCCAATGTGGGATTTGATCCCAGGACCCTGGGATCATGACCTGAGCCGAAGGCAGTTGCTTAATCTACTGACCCATCCAGGTGTCCCTCTTTGTTGAAGTTCTTACTGAATTCATCCATTCTCATCTCAAGTCTGGGGAGCACCTTTTATGCCCATTACTTTGAACTCTTTCTTAAGTAGATGGCTTATCTTCATTTCATTTAGTTCTTTTTCTGAGGTCTTGTTCCTTTATATGGAACATCTTCCTCTGTCTCATGATTTTTGTCTGACTTTGTGTTTTTTTCTATGAATTAGGTGGAACAGGCACCTCTCTGGAAGAAGTGGCCTTATGTAAGAATGTCCCCTGTGTAGACTGTGCTTAGTGGTTTGGCTAGCTGATTGGTGCTAGATAGGTGTTGGCTGTGGCACGTGGCACAGAAGGTGCCCTGTCAGGTCAGCTTGAGCTGAAGCAAGAGTAATTCAGGGGTTCCTGCAGCACTGTGCACCATGGTCACCCTGGAGGGACAGCTGAAAGGGAGCAGGCTTGGGCCAGGGGGTTGGGGGGTGTTCTACACTGGGACTCCTTTGGTGGGAGGACCAAAGATGGCATGGGAGCAGGCCAGGTGTGATGTGGGTGCTTTGTGCCTGGGTCACCTTGGTGGGACAGCTAGAGCTGGTGTGGGTTAGGGGACCGAGTACCTCTGACCCTGGAGAGAGTTCCAGCAGTTAAGCTCATTTGGCAAACATTCTGCAGTTAGTAAATGAATTTCCTTCAGTTAATGGTCTAGTTTCCCTTTAAATTACTATCTTTGTTTTGTTTTTCTGTGCCCCAGGGTGGGCAAGTCTGCACAAGGGCCCCTCCGTCATCTCTCTCCCTTCTATAGGTTGCCATATTGGGGGTAGTTTTTACCAAAGTTATTGAGTCTCTGCTCCTCCTACCCTCCTTTATGTGGTCCCTCTATTCTTTTTTGTGCAGAAGCTGTTCAATCAGCCCTTCATTCTTTTTCAGGAAGAATTGCTTTATATGTAGGTGTAGGTTTGGTGTATCTGGGAACTGAGTTCTGGGTATTTCTGTGCTTCTATCTTGGACCGCTTCCTGTTACAGCATGTTTTTATAAGGTAGCAAGCTAGGTAGAAGTAAGAGGCTCTCCGCATATTCCCATTTGTGTGGTAGTATTCTCTACTTTATCGTGTGTGTGTGTGCCTGTGTGTGTGTGTGTGCGTGCACACGTGCGTTAGAGAGCAAGGGGACAAGGGAGAGACTGTCCTAATGTCTTTTCTTCTCTCCCTGTAGTTTTTTTCTATCCTCCTTTTTAAAAATTACTTTCTCTTTATATCTCCTCTTTTAAAAATAGGTAAATGGAAATTCTCTATTTCTCACTTTTACTTTACTTGGGTATCCAGTCTCAGTATATCTCTCAAATTTCAGTGTATGCAAGGATTTCCAGGGATTTCCAGGGATACCTTGTAGAAATTTTAGGGCTTTCAGAAATTCTTATTCATTAGGTCTACAGTGGGGCCCAGAGTCTGGGAGCCTCACCCCATATTCTGATGCAAGGAATCAAGGAACCACACTTCTGTAACAATTCCTACTATTGCTATAAACAGTAGCTACACGTGATATTTTTCCCACTGATTTTAACTGCATTAATGTTGTTAACCAGCCAGTTATCTGCATTTTCTTAGAAACTATGTTCAAAGGCATAGGTATTTGATTCATAAAGATCATCTGTAGACCACTTTTATACTAAATTAATTTGATTTTATATATATATATATATATATATATAACATTTCCACAACTGTAAATATTGTCAATTAAGTAACAACTTTGCTTCAACTCTAGGAGAATGCAAAAACACTCCAGGAGAGAAGTGTTGCTTATATCAACTCAGATTCATCTATAGAAGGTATATTTTATTTCAGATTATTAAACAACATACCATCTTTTAAATCTGCAAATTTTATCTAACTTGTAAACTGAGATTTTCTTCCTGTGAAATTCCTCATTGGGGGCGCCTGGGTGGTTCAGTTGTTAAGCAGCTGCCTTTGGCTCAGGTCATGATCCCAGGGTCATGGGATTGAGCTCCACATCAGGCTCCCTGCTCTGCGGGAAGCCTGCTTCTCTCTCTCCCACTCCCCCTGCTTGTGTTCTCTCTCTCTCTCTTTTCTTCTCTCTTTCGCTGTGTCTCTCTCTGTCAAATAAATAAAATCTTTAAAAAAAATTCCTCATTGATACCTTCATCTTCCATTTTACCACAGAGAAAATTATGATTCAAATGAGTCAATGTACGATTCGTAACTAAGCTACTGATCCTAATGTCTTCAGTATATTTGCCATTTGCCTATCTTGAATTTCTACTTAAAACTCTAGTATTAATCATAGTCTTCCTGTGGAGATATTAGAAGAATTAGGCTAAAATATTTCAGAAGAATATTTTACAGAATATTCCATATAGAAATACTTCCTGCATTGGATCAATTTGAAGCAAGCACAAACTACAACCTTCCCTTGGAACCCGACATGAGACATTTGTGTCTGAGTTTTCACTGTATGGGTGATGTCTAGGTAAATGTCAGAGCACACTTAAAAGTTACTGAAATGCTCTAGTCTCATATCTTGATACTGTTGAATCGAATAAAAAAGGAATGGACAGGATAGCCTTATCACTTTGTTTGCCAAAGTCCCCTAAGAAATACCACCTTAAGAATGATGCTAGGGGTTACTGTGGGGCTTGCTAACTCAGCAGCCAGAGCCCTCCTATACCTTCCTCTGTCTGAGGTGTACACTCTCTTGCTCCAGAAGAACTATTTCTGAACTATTTTAATGCCTTGGGAATGATGCCTTCAATTTCAATTCTATTATATCTTGTTCATAATTAGAGCTAGACTTCTATTGGAGTTTCATTTGGAAGTATTAAAATATACTGTATTTTATTTTTTCAGGCAATTATACTCTCAGAGTTGACTGTACACCCCTTCTTTACCAACTGGTGTATAAACTGACAAAAGAGGTAAATCTGTCTTAATGTTTTCTGATGAATGGATAGTGAATAACACCTGTTTTCTTAATTAGTGGTACTGAATTTTAAACTGGTGAGAGATATTAATACAGTATTTATATGACCTAACTGTAAAAACAGTATTGCTACTCTCTTCTAATAGTAGCTAATAATTGTGTGCACTGTTGTCATGTTGTAGGTACCACAATTTCATGTGGTAGAGGCATTCTGATAGAACAGAACAGTGAGCTGAAGTGGAAAAAGACTTGGGGTCAGGCCCTATAAAGTGAGTTTTAGCAGCAAAATCAAAAAGCCATGGTGACTGAATCTAAATACTTAATAATCTGGATAATATACACTCATAATGATATGAGTAATAATATACGCTCATAAATGAGGAATTCTACTTCAGTAGAATATTGGATACTACAATGGAGAACAATTACGGAATAGAGAATCTGAAATCCTGGGGTAGCTGGGGAAGCATCAGATGAGGTTTACAGAATAATTAGTGTTTGGGCTATAAAATGGAAGGATATGAAAGTAAGAGAGAAGGCATTCTCAGCGTAGAGCACAATACCTAAAACAGATGTGGAAATATGAGAGTATTTCCTGACCTCTAGGTGGCTCGGTGTGACATGAGCATAAGGTTTTGGTAGGAAGAGGGTTAAGAAATGGGGCATGACAAATAGGCCAAGTTCAGAAATCTGGCGATGGAGAAATTAAAAATCTTTAACAAGGTTATACATTATCACTGTTCATTAGAAAGATCACTCTGTATCAGTGTAGTGATTAAGCTGTAGCAACTCTAAGAGCAAAATGGAAATAATCATAGGAATTTTATAAAATTAATAAAAAAGTCCGAACTCTAATGTACTCTAAAAATTATAAAATCTATTCACTTAACATCTATGTACTTGATTTAAGTAGTTCATCGTAGAATTTAATTACAGAAATATTTCCTTGAAGTACGTATCACTTTACATTACAATATGTATTCTCACTTTTCTGAAGGTACTATTTCCCACTTTCCCTTATTATTGCTCTTTTTCCTTTTATTGTCTTTAAAAACTAGTTTTCCAAATGAGTCCTCTCATTATTCCCATCCCAACTCTCAACGTATTGGGTAGGTTGTGTTCTTGATCGTTTTATTGGAATGTCTCATAAAAACATCTTCTCTAAAAGCAAGCTGTAGTCTACGGCCATACCACCCTGAGCGCGCCCGATCTCGTCTGATCTCGGAAGCTAAGCAGGGTCGGGCCTGGTTAGTACTTGGATGGGAGACCGCCTGGGAATACTGGGTGCTGTAGGCTTTTCCAAAAAAAA
>LNAC01000679.1:668248-746450 GCA_002007465.1 Ailurus styani | reverse complement strand
GCCTGCCTCTCTGCCTACTTGTAATCTCTTTCTGTGTCAAATAAATAAATAAAATCTTTAAAAAAAAAAAACTCACCTATATTATATCTTGATTTCATTAAAAAAAAAAAAAAACTCTGGGCGCCTGGGTGGCTCAGCGGGTTAAAGCCTCTGCTTTCGGCTCAGGTCATGATCTCGGGGTCCTGGGATCGAGGCCCATATCAGGCTCTCTGCTCAGCAGGGAGCCTGCTTCCTCCTCTCTCTCTGCCTCTCTGCCTACTTGTGATCTCTCTCTGTGTCAAATAAAGAAATAAAAATCTTTAAAAAAAATAAGTAAAAGCAATCTGTAAAGAAAATCTTGAGAAAATCCTTCTCAGCATATGCTTTGTGCTGTCCTACAGAGATGGCTCCTGCCTTTGAGGTCAAGGATAAGTAGAATTTCAGGGACACCTGTGTGGCTTGATCAGTGAAGCGTCTGACTCCTGATTCTGACTCAGGTCGTGAAACTGAGCCATGCTGAGCATTGAGCCTGCTTGAGATGCTTTCTGTTTCCCTCTGCCCCTATCCCCATGCTTGTGTTACTTCAAAAACAAACAAAAAGCATAAGAATGTTAGGGCCAATAGGAAGCAGTTTAGGTCTATGCCCCTTTGTACAGAGGCAGAAGCTTATCTATGGCCATACCAAACCCCAGTAGAAAAAGACTTCTGTATTCTCCTGTGAACTGATTATTACAATTTTGCCAACCCCTAGTATATGTTGGCACAAACATGCTGGTAACATGAGGGTAGGGTAAGAGTTGTAGAGAGGGCTGAGCTTAGAAGGGCAGCTGCCCGATAAAAGAAATGGGCCAAAGTGTTGAAATAATGGAGGTGGGTCAGCATCTATGAGGATGTGTGTATCAGAGACAGAAAGTGTGATGTAGGGAGACCAGGTTGAAGTGACACCATTCTGGTTAGTGCTAAACTGAGATGGTGATTCCAGAAAATGAAGGGGTTTTTCGGGGAATTCAACCTAAGCAGGATGTGGGAGTTGGAGCAGGTTGTCAGCTATTGCGAGCTGGTAGCAACAGAGTAGAGTAGAACCCGGTGAGGTGGCTGCAAGTGGACAGAACGTCTCCGCAGCTGCACTGGGCTGGTGGGCAGCGGGATGACTGGAGTGTTGGGCCTGTTTCTAAGCGAGGGGCTCATGTGCATTGATGAGGCAACAACCAACTCGTCTAAGGCCAGAGAAAATACCAGAGGAGCGGATGATTATGTAAAGATGGGGACCATTATCTCCACTTCTACAAGGTGAGAAAACTAGGGCTTCAAAAGGGGAAGCAACAGACCAAAGGTTAGAAGGCTTTCAGAGCTGTGTAAGTAGGGTATGCCTTTTTTTTAAAACAAAGTAGAGCTATAACTGGACAAATTTCAGGTGGGTGTGTGTGATAATATGGATTTAAAATAGATGTTAGCCTCTGAAGTCTGCAATTTTTCCATCACTTGGCCCTGCTTTTCTTTAAGCGAAGAAAGGAAAATATGTTTGTAGGCATACTTTTAACGAGGGTAGTAAAAAAAAGGTTCATGCATTTACAGAAACTCTTAGAATTTCCAAATAGAAATCTGAGGTTATACAGAGCTTTTACAACCCATCAAATTCCAACTTTGTTGAAAATATAATTTGACTTTCTAAAATGGCACTTCCTCCTCATCCCACCTGCCCTACAAAACCAGGACTTAGCTTCTTCACCCTCATCTCTTGCCCTGAGGTCTTTTTTAATAGGTCTTCTTGGACAAAAGCAATTCACTGAAGTAAATCTTGTATCTAAAGTTCCCCCCAGTAACCTACCACTAAAGGAGATCTAAGCTCCCAAAAATCATAGTGATGACATTTGCTGGAAAAAGTTTACCAAAAGCAGCAGGAAATTTTATCCTAGGTATAAGGCAAAATTACCATTAGGCAGGCAACAAAAATGAACAAGAAGTTGGATTTTTTTTCTTGTAATTTTCTTTTTTCTATATAAAGAACATGACACATACCCATATTAAAAATTGTAACATGTGGTCTTACCGGCATAAATCTAGTTGCTTTTGCCTCTTAATTCACAGTATTTGATTTTTCATTCCAGATCTCCAGCCCAGATGATGGTTTTGAGAGTAAATCTCTTTATGAAAGCTGGTTGGAAAAGGACCCTTCATCCGAAAATATCAATTTTCCTAGGTAAATTACTTGTGTATTTCCTACCATAGGATAAATTATGAATTCCCCTTTGCCCCTTGTCTCTCCAGACATGTAATTCTCAGATGTGTCAACAATTTGAGTAGAGGAAAGATAAACCCAGAGAAACCCTCTTACAGCCTTCGATTTGCTAATCGGACAGAATAGTTGCCTTTGAATCTATAATTCTAGTTTTGGAGATTTTTAGTCAAAATTATTTTGCCACATTATCAGGTATTATTTTTCATTCTTAGATTAAATTTCAAATATGTGTCAGTTGTATTAGTAAGTCATGTAACTCCAAATGATAATGATGAAGTACAAAAAATGGATTATTTGCTTCTAAAGGGGTATTGTTAAGTAACAACCAAATTGTGTCTTTACCTGTAATCAATTTAGACTGTATAAATAATTTTTTACTTCTTACTCATATGACAGCAGCTTTCTTGAATTTGTTTCTGCTGCAACACTATTTCTAAAAACTAGCAGATGATGGTGAGTGTATAGCTTCATTCCATATTCCAAGAAAGTCTTGTGAAAGTTTGCGTTTCTGCTACGAAAGTTGCACATCCTTATTTTAAAAAAAAAATACCAGAGTAGGAAAAAAAGGTTTGGAAAACATCCAAGGTCAGGGGTACCTGGTGGCTCTATTGGTTAAATGTGTACCTTCGGCTCAGGTCATGATCCTGGGGTCCTGGGATGGAGCCATGTCTGTGCCCTGCTCAGCAAGGGGTCTGCTTCTCCCCCTGGCCCCCTGTGCTCGCTCCCCCTCTCAAATAAATAAAATCTTAAAAAAAAAAAAATCCAAGGTCTAAGTTTGGAAGTGTATAATTATATATTCTTAATGCATATTGTAATTTTATATTCTGCTTTTACTTACCATTTTATTAAGAGTATTTGTATTTTATATATATATTCACACACAAATATGTATGTAGTGGTTTTCTTTACTATATGCAAAGAAATCTATTTTAATTGACTATCCAGATAAGGCACATTTAGATTCCCAGTGTCCTTAAATTTTTTTTAAAATTTTAAATATACTTTATCATGGCATTTTTCCCCCAAGATTTTACTTATTTGACAAAGAGAGAAAAGACATAAGTGTTAGGAGGGGCAGAGGGAGAAAGAGACTCCTGCCGAGCAGGGAACCTGACGGGGTGTGGGACTCTAAACAAGGGTCCTGTGGCATCATGACCTGAGCCAAAGGCAGACGCTTAACTGACTGAGCCACCCAGGTGTCCCTCATGGCAGTTTTCTTACTATAATTCTCTGAGAGTGACTAAATCATCTTTTCCCTTCTAAATAAATACCGTAAAATGCTGAAAATATTAGAGACTACTGTCTCAGCAGGGAGCCTGCTTCTCCCTCTCCCTGTTTGCTGCTCCCCTTACATGCTCACTCTGTCAAATAAAATCTTTAAAAAAAAAAAAAAAACNAAAAAAAAGACTATAGTCACTAGGTTGCTGTCCTTGGTGGCACCGTTCAACTCCATGATAGTAAAGGATCTTGGAGTGGTGTACATTTTTCTAATTCCTATAAATATGCTATGCAATTCCTTGCTTTGATTCACTGTTCCATCTAACTTCATAATTTTTTTAAAATTTATGTATGTATTTCTCCATGTGTGTATATTTATATTCTACATCCAGAATCAACAAACTGGGATCTGGAAGTGATTTTGAAGCTTATTTTCAGAGACTTGGAATTGCTTCAGGCAGAGCGCGTTACACTAGGAATAGGGTAAGCCATTTTATTATGTTGGATATATAGCACAACCCAGTTTTTATTAGGAATTTTAGAATGTTTATGTTTTTGGCACCAGGTCACATAGCCCAGGAAGAATTCCAGGGATAAGGACTGACTTCATGTCCCTTTGTAGATGGACTAGGAATTTGGGTTATTCTGTGAATTTTCGCTGCAGGATTATTCAGTGAAGCAGTAGTTAACAGAGTAATGCTAGCTACTTAGCTGGTTATAAGAACCAGGTAGTTCCTATCTTTTTTTGGTGCTGGCTTTGTTGGAAAGCCTCATTCTTCTCCTCTTTACTTAAGGAAAATGGGCAGGTGAAGAGCCTGTCTTGCTTCCAGGGGATGCCAGGTCAAGAGTCTTTATTGTCAGTAGCCCCTCTTCACATCCCCACGCCTGCCTGTCATCTGAGTCCGGGGCTCTTGACTACAGAATAAAACAAGTTCCTCCTGATTTTTCGGTTCAATCTTTTTTTCTGTTCTGCACTGACTAGTTTACACCACTGTCACTCAAACACACTGATGACACACAAGTTGTAGCATATGCCAACATACAGCATCTCTGATTATGTTAAAAAAGTATGTGATAAACAGAAGATTCCATCAGTAAACTCAGATTTGTCACAGATTTTAGTAATTTTCAAATCATAATCGCAGTACGCCAACATTTTTCTTTTCTAGCATACTCCTTGCAAATTTGACTATCCAGAATATGACTGAGAGATGAAAGCAAAAACAGCTCCAAAATAACTCAAAACAAACGTATAAGTCTGTATACTAATACTCATTCAACTTTTTCAAGGCCCATTCACTTTTATATTCTGTCATCAATCTGAACAAAGTTATCTAGTTTTTTAAGACATTGCATATTAAAAGAGTATTAGGATAGAGACGGACATGGGGATTCCTTTTAGTAATATTTTAAACTGGTAAACATTTGGTGATAGTGTGTTATTTTTTTCTGCTTCACNAGACATTGCATATTAAAAGAGTATTAGGATAGAGACGGACATGGGGATTCCTTTTAGTAATACTAAAAGCAATAAAAATGTTAATCTCATAGCAAAGTAGCAGACAAAAACTAAATCTAGGAAAGGCAGCCCTAAGAAGTCAAAAGATATTTACATAAAATACCACTGTGTAATAAAGGGTAAATGGCATTTAGTTATATAGTTTGGAAAGATGCGTAAATGAATTCCTCAACTATGTGGATCTTAGCTGCCCAGAACCTTTCATTTCCAATCAATTGATAAATAATTTTAAACTGCTAATACAGTTTGAGTATGTACTCCTTAATTTCAGTTATCAGAAATACAATAAAGACAATTTTCAGGAACTATTTCCAGTGAGAATTACATAAGTTATAAAACAATAGTAAAATTTTAAACTGGTAAACATTTGGTGATAGTGTGTTATTTTTTTCTGCTTCACTGTGATAAAACTCAGTTGCCACATGGTTGTATTTTTTTTTTGCAATCATTTTTATTATTACATGAATCCTGTAATTTGAATATTTAATGTTTGTATTTAGTACCTGCCTTTTTCCTCCCCCCTCCCCCAGAAAACAGATAAATACAGCAGCTACCCGGTATACCATACGATTTATGAGACGTTTGAATTAGTAGAGAATTTTTATGATCCTAAATTTAAAAAACAGCTTTCTGTGGCTCAGTTACGAGGAGCACTGGTTTATGAGCTTGCAGACTCCGAAATCATTCCTTTCAATATTGAAGACTATGCAAAAGCTTTGAAAAGCTATGCAACAAGTATCTACAATTTATCTAAGAAACATGACCAACAACTGAGAGACCATGGAGTATCATTTGGTAAGTTAGAGCTTTAAGATATAGTCTCCTCTTGTCATCACTGCACACTCTTTGATCCTAGAGTATATACCTGCATCACTTCATTCTGACCTCTGGAAAAAAACTAAAGACTTTTAAAGAATGTAATTTCATCTGATCTTTGTAGGATGAATCCATTTTGCTAAGTTAATGCTAAAACATTGGGTTTATATTTTCCCTATGTGGCTGCCTTTAAAAATATTTTTATTGTTAAGAGAATACTATAAAAATAAACAATACTATACAAAGATGGGAAAAGGGAAAAACTATTCTACATGTGTAATTATCATTATTGCATCTATTTGTCTACATGCAGGATTTTTTTTTTAACATGGTTTTAAGCATTGTTTCCTTTTATATTTATGTAGCCATCTACCCCTTACAAAGCAGGGATGAAATATAGTGCAGAAGCACTGAGCACTGGGCCTGGAAGTAGTTATCCAGTTCAAATCCTGGCTCTCATATTTAATCACTGTGTGATGCTGGGAGAGGTACTTGGCCCCTCTGTGTGTGCCAGTTTTTTTTAGGAGTGAAACACTAAAGAATGTAACGTGTTTCTAAGGGTGCTGTGGGTGATTCACCTGGTTAATATGTAGAAACAATGAATGTTACCTACTAGCAGGGTTTTACTGTAACCATTTTAATCTGGGATTACATAATCTTAGTATATGCCAAAATTATCAAATTTGTATTCAGTGTCTACCATCTACCAGTTTTGTGTTAATTCCTGAGAGATAAAAGGATGTGTGAAAAGTAATCACTGCCCTCGAAGAGCACAGAATCTCACGTGAGGGAGAAGACCAAAATGCCGGGGCCAAGTTGTTATAGGAGTATACAGAAAGTACTACAGGAACACAGGGAGAGTAAGTACAGAGTAGTTAGTGGTGGCTTTTGACTATTACTACATCCAAATTAGTCACCTTCAGAGTTACGATAAGCAGCACGTACTAAGTTCTAGAGAAAAATGATGCAAAAAAATTTAGGAAATTGTGTTTATATCAGTGATTGGAGAATCTCTACAATGAAAAAAAAGAAATAAAATTGGAGACATAAGCAGATAGACACACAGCAAGATAGACATTCATAGTTCTTTGGCTTTCCAGCATCCAGTTCTTTTCCTAGGTGCCCTGATTTTTCTTTTGGTGAATTACTTTCTATCAGTTGAAGTCCAGATCCAACCAAGAGTTTACAGTTAAAATGGAAGGACTCTCTTTACACAGGTTAAGTAACCTAATCTATCTCTTAATACCAGCCTCCCCCCCATATTGTCAGATACTCCATCTCACTGGCGACATTCATAATTTTCTATCTTTCTTCTACCTAATCTGCCTTAAAAATTCACCATTGTAGTGCCAGGCAAAAACAGGCCCTCAGAAAATGTTTTAATGAAGGAATGATGGATGGGATGGATATACACTGTGCACTCCTGGTCTCCAGTTCTTTACTTCCTTCTACCAGGCCGGTGCACTGCCTGCCTACTACTCTACTGAGGTTGTTTACACTGAAGTTGTCATTCACCTCTATTACTAAATACCAGGGACACATTTCACTTCTTATCCACCTGGACTATTGTGGTTCATTGAAAATTTAAAATTTCTTCCTCAACACTTTTCTGTAGCTGCCATTGTATCTATTATTAGATTTGGTAAATGGTTTTAAAAACAGCAATAATAATTAGAGCTTAAAGAAAATCTAGGACAAAGGAAAGTTATTTTTTATATTGAATGCACTGCTTACTAGCTGTGTGCCCTATCTGTAAAGTGAATATTGTATCCCCTGCTTCACAGGATTAATGAAAGAAGGAAATCAGTAATTCTGTTTATGTTCAGTTTAGAAAAGATGCAAAATGATAAACAGGTGGTTGTAATAAAAAATACACTGAGAACCTTCTCACTTTCCTTAGAATCTTTGTAAACTGAAGAAAAGCTTGACCGGACAAAACCTGATCCTATTTCTGTGTCCACATATGTCAGCTTGTCACAGGTAGCCTTTAAACAAGATCTTAAATGCACTCCTTACAAAGAGGGATTAACATTGTTTTAATCTCTAACTGCAGGAACATAACTCGTCTAAAGCTGTATCTATCTAGCATATAGATGTTGTACCAATAATATGTATTGAATGAGTAAATACATGAATGATGCATTTATGGTAAATTAGGAGTTAGAATTATGTCCTAGACTCTTGGAAGTTATTTCCTGAAGAACCAATTTAGTCAGTTTCTATTTTATGTAACTGTTTCTTTGTTACAGTATTTTCTAGTAATTTCCGTGGATCTGCAGAAGATCAACACTGTTTCAATATCTATTTACTCGTACCTGGAATGGGGAGAGCAGAAAAGTGAACATGTGAAATAAGGAACACTTACTAATTGACCTTCCACTTTTGTGTTTTTAAAAGATTCATTATTTTCTGCTGTGAAGAACTTCTCAGATGCTGCTTCAGATTTTCATAGAAGACTTACACAAGTTGATCTTAATAAGTAAGTTTCAAATGTAAAGCTCCCCATCATTTTGAAAAGTAATCTAGTTACTAGAATGAATCGCGTACATTTACGTAAGCATTCAACTTCTACATCATTGCTCTGAGGTCTGTGAACCAGCAGCATCAGCATTACATAGAAGCTTGTTAGAATGACAGAATATCAAACACCAAGACCTACTAAATTAGAATTTGCACTTTAACCAGACTCTCCAGAATTGTGTGTATTCACATTGAAGTTTGAGAAGCATTACTGTAAATGGTAGACTAAAAACTCACCCCAAGAAAAGGGCCAGGGAGGAGAGCTGGTAATTCACAGTTCCATGGGTTTAAGTGCATTTGTAATATGAGTCTCACTACTGTCTCAATACTTTCCTGGCCAAATGCAAAATTTTTTTATTGATACAATTGTTGCATTTTACTTTATCACTTGCTTTTAGATTGAAAGATAATGAAAAAATTATATTCAGAGCATTAACAAGCATAAATTGTTCCACAGTATAGTCTATGTCACATTTATTTTTTCAGATCCAATTAGAATAAGCTTTCCCACCACCCATATTGGCAGAAAGATGTATCCTTCATTTTGAGGGGTTTCTCTCTCCCTCAGATTGTAGGAAGGCCCAGAGAACTTCTGTAGCACCCTGAAAAGAGAGCTGGCAGATTCCAGGTGTGAAAGGGGAGCCCCCGCCCCCGCCACGATGTGCAATACTTCCCACCCTTCTATAGCAGACTGCTGTGACTTCCCTTCACGTGTTGTTGTTCAGCCTATATTCAGTAGCACTAAATGGCTTATCAAGAATTTGATAGGACACCCAATCTGCCTCTGCAGGAGGCCGGGGTCTCCCCCTAGGAAGAATTAAAAATATCTTTCTGTTCTTCAGTGGTCTTAAAAAAGAGAATGAACCATTTCCAACAGGTCTCTCTTACTATGAATATTAGAAAGATGCCTCTGTTGTTAAATATGGTTTACATATAAGGCATTACCATTACTTTGCATTTTCTTAAAAATCTATTGATTTTAGAAGTTTATTTTTCCATGCCTTATATCCTGTACTATTTTAAAATACAGTTCCATGGTAAGGGTTAGAGTTACTTATTTCTTATTTTCCAAGTCCCACTGCAGTGAGAATCATGAATGACCAACTGATGCTCCTGGAGAGAGCGTTCATCGATCCCCTTGGTTTACCAGGGAGGCGGTTCTACAGGTAAGGAAGCAACAGGTGTTTCACTGAAGGACATTAGGTACTTCACTGTCACCAAAACCAGCATGCCCAGAGCCTGCTTTAAACTGTTGTCATCTGATGAATGGAAGGTGAATACATAGGCTATGAGGAATATGGGTAAGGTTATGTGTTGTGGTATCAGAAAAGTTAACTTCATGCTTATTGCTTTGCTGCAGATGTAAATGATAAATGGTAGTTGAAAAATAACTCTTAAAAATCTAAAAGCAATAGAATCTTAAAGGGAATAATAGAGCTTATGTACTTCAAACTTCTACATTAATCTTTTCTATAGCATCTGAGGTAAGTAACTGTTTAGCCTCTGGATCTTCCAGTCAGAGGAAGCTTATTAAATCATGAGGAAGCCCATCTCATTTTAAGAAAGGTGTAATGTTAACAAAGTTTTCCTCATAAAGATCTTTATCTCTGTAATTTTCCTCCCTCTGACCCTGTTCAGCTCTCCAAAATCAAATACGATAAATCTAGATCTATTTCCATAGACCGTTTTAGTTTTTTAAAGATGGCTGCCAACGTTCTGCTGAACCTCTGTTCTTTCACTCTCTTGGCTGTGTGTTTGGACAGTCTCCAGGTTTTCAAGGTACCTCTTAAACTGCAGGTCCTTGGTGAAAATTTGTGAGGCTGTTTATCATCAGATCCCATGTGCCAGAGATAGTTTATGTTAGCTTTCATATATAAATATTAGTGACTAGTATTACCCTTTAACTAATTATAAGCACAGGCTTTTAGAGCCCAGCTCTAGCTCATACTCAGCAACTTGGGCAAAATGCTTACCTAAACCTCAGGTTCCTCAGCTGTAAAAGGAGAATATAATTGCTTTCATTCCATAGGCTTACAGACTTCAGGAATGTGGAAGATTTAGCTCAAATAAGAATGTACTCAGTAAGTGGTTGCTATTTTTATAAAGTGATAAATAATATAATTCATTATTGATACAAATAAAACAGCCATCAATTAAGTATTTACATGTCAAAAAGCTGAAAGCAAATCTACATGTTAACCCTCTCTTGTCCGTATTAATTAGTCTGTTATTCATAAGCAAAACACCTTTTTCTCAAAATGAATGCAGACTCTATAGAAGCTTGTACGATAAAAAGGGACCATGGTCCTTTAGCATTCCCTTCTGTAACCCACACCTAGGCATTTGCTATTCTCTTTAAAAGAAAATCAGTGCTTTATATACACGTCTGTGTGTGTATATATATATATATTAATTCATCTGTATGCACATGAATGGGACCATATATTTTGCATCTTGTTCTTTCTTCATACCAATTTATCTTAGAGGTCAGTATATACAGTTTTAGCTTCTCTTATCTGGTGTATAGTGTTCTTTTGGCACGTATGTATAATTTTTATCTTTGGTGACTTTTTAATTCATTTTTCCCCCATTTTTACTTTTAGTAAAAGTACTGCCATAGTAGGTCCCTGTGCCCTTCTTAATATCTGTATAATCGGTATGTGGATTTCAGGGTCAGAGTAAAGACATTCTAAATGTAAGTAACTGCACACTGTCCTCCAAAAAGACTGCACTATGTTTTAAAAACATATTTGGAATTAGTAACTGAATATTAAGGCTATATTCTACAGCTAGGGCAGTACAAGATGGCAATGGAGGAAGATCCTGAATTCCCCTCCTCCCAGGGACACACTGAAGCTGTAACTATGTACAGAACAATTTCCTCTGGAAAAGGACCAGAAGACTAGCTGAGCAACTCCTTCATATCAAATAAGAAAACGACCATACCAAAGAGAGTAGGAGAGTCGAGAACTAATCATGCCATAAACCCATCTCCAGGCACACAATCCACAATTAGGAGGGAATTTAGAAACCCAGAATTTCTCCCTTCTCAAACAGGGTACATCAACTTTTAAGACTTGCACCTGAGAGATGAGCCTCCAAAATATCCAGCTACAGAAACCAACAGTGCTCACATTCAGGAGACCCAAAGGGTTACAGTGACCACACCAACAGCTCTTAAAGGGCTTGCATGGACTCATCTGCCACAGGGTCCAACACAGAAGCAGCCCTCTGAAAAGCAGACTTCATGTGAAAGATTCAGTTGGTAATCTTAATGCATCACCTGGAGGAGGCTGGTGGGTGCCATCTTTCTTTGTGTTCCTTTGCTGAGCTTCAGAGCACCAGTATCTCCTGGAAGACAGCTTTTTACCTGCATCTTGTACTTAGTGTTGACAGCTGCTGCCCAGGGATGCCCTCTGTGTGTCTCTGGAACCTGAGGGGCTTGCATTCCTGGCTCCTGTGAGACTAACAACTGGAGACTGTTCTTGGCAAGGTACTGTACAAATGGCAGACTGAAAGTTTTTCTAAAAACACCTATTTGCTGGTACAGGAGCTTTGGCCTAAGGAGAAAGATCTAGGGCCTACGGCTGATGGCAAAATCTTTACACTCCTCCTCTGTCCTGTCCCAGTTCGATGGTGTATCTCAAAAAGGAGGTTATACCTTTTTTGTGCACCCTGATTTGTGCAGCTGCTGCCACGGCACACCTGTACATTGTCTGGCTCTGGTGCCCAGCAAGGCAATGCTCCCAGGTCCCACAAGACGGGAACTAATGGAGAAAGAGGTCTTAAACAGACAGCAAGGCAACAGACCCAAGCAGCTCAGTCTTCCAAGGGAAGGAGGTCTATAAGTTTATCATCACGGCTACAGCCTGAGGGGCAGGGCTTCTACTTAAACACACATCAAGGATTAACTATAAACCTTACCAGGGACATCGAAAGGCAGGTGCTATCTTTTGTGTTCTCACTCTGCCTGTTCCAGATAGCAGACTGAAACACAAGCCTATTTATTTACCCTGGAGCTTCAGCCTGCTGCAGGGCAGGCCTCCCACCTGGCCCTCTTCTGGAGGCCTCTGGCAATGCTCTCAGGCCCTGTAGGTTGGGGCAGTACCACCATTGTGCTCTTCCTTAGTGCATGCAGCTTGCTGGTAGATTCCAGAAAGCAACTTATCCATTGAGCTGGAGCCCCAATTTTTACTACTGTGTCTAAGGGACATCTCCCTATCACCTAGCTTTGGTGGCCACCTCAGCTTCTGCTTGCAGTTCCATAAGATGATACATACTTCCATACTGTGGAAGCCAAACCCTTAGGCAGCAGCTTTTAATCACCCTGAATTTAAGTCCTCACTGAGCTACTTCCCTTCAGGACAGTGACAGGTCTTGTAACACCCTCAACTACCAGGAGCAGCTATTAAAAAAAGGCTGTTGGAACAATCACAAAATTTGAGAAATAAATGAGACAGGTTAAATGAAAAGGTTCATCTACTTCAACGCTGTAAGAGGTGGCGATTTCATCTAAGGCATAGAAACCAACACACGGTTAAAATACCAATGAAAGAAGGTAAAACCACAGAAAAATAGCTTAGTGAAACAGAGGTAAGTAATCTACCTGATAAAGAATTCAAAGTATGGCCATAAAGATGCTAAGCAAACGTGGAAGAATGAATGAATACAATGAGAAGGTGAAAAAGAGAAAAAGTACCAAAGAAAAGTCATAGAAGTGAAGGATACACTAGAGGGGTTTACAACAGAAGAGATGAAACAGAAGAAAGGATCGCTGAACTCAAAGACAAGCCACTGGAATTCACCCAGAGCAAGGGAGGCAAAAAAACAAAAACAAAAACCCCACACCCAAAAGCTTAAGGAACTTACAGCAAACATCACTCCCAGAGTAGGGAGAGAAGGGGGTTAAAACCTTCCGTAACCTAGAGAAGGAAACCAACATCCAGATCCAGGGAACCAAAAGAGACCCACATTAAAACACATTATAATTAAAATGTCAAAGAATTTTAAAAGCAGCAAGAGAAGAATTACTTGTTAAGTACAAAAGAATCCCTGTAAGATATTTAGCAGATATTTTAGAAGAAACTTTGCAAGCCAGAAAGGACTGGCATGATATAGTCAAAGTGCTGAAGAAAAAAACCAAAAAAACCTTCCAACCAAGAATATTCTATTCTGCAACATTATCATTCAGGATTGAAGGTGAAGAGTGTTCTGGACTAACAAAAGCTAAAGGGATTCATTACCACTAAACTGGTCTTACAAGAAATGGTAAAGGGAGTTCTTTAAGAGCTTGCAAAGAAAGGATGCTAATTAGTAACAAGAACAGGAGAGTGAAAATTTTACTGGTAAACATTAAAGGTAATGGATTAAATAGTATGAAGGTTTAGACAAGAATTGTAAAAAGTGGAACTGCAATAATAAGGGATGCAGAAAATTAAAATGTGACAGAAAACAATGTGGTGATGGGGTTGATACAAGAGTAAGAAGGAAAAAACTTTAGAATGCCTTCAAAGTTAAATTATAATATTTATGAAAGTCCACTTTAAACTGATACATTAGTAATTTTAAGGCTCACAGTAACCACAAACCAAAAGCTACACAGGCATACCTCTCATATACTGCAAGGCAGGTCACAGTTCTCTGCAATAAAGCAAGTCAAATGAAATTCCTGATTTCCTAGTACATACAAAAGTTATGTTTTTACTATATTATAGTCTATTAAATGTGCAAAGCACTTCTAAAAAAAAATGCACATACCTTAATTTATTGCCCAAAATGCTAACCATCATTTGAGGTTTCAGCTAGTTGCAATCTTTTTGCTGGTGGAGGGTCTTGCCTTGACATTGATGGGTGCTGACTGATTACAGTGGCTGTGGCAGTTTCTTAAAAGAATACAACCATGAAGTTTGCCACATCAATTGACTGTACTATTGACAGGATTTCTCTGTAGTATGTGATGCTTTTTGATAGACTTTTACCCACAGTAGAAGTTATTTCAATATTGGAGTCAATTCTCTCAAACTTAATTAAAAGCAGCAGCAAGGCTTTATGTACTATTCTAAACCTTTTGTTGCCCCTGTTGAATCCACTTTTCAATCTTCACAGCATCTTTACCAGGTGTAGATTCCATCTAAAGTAATGATTTTGCTTATCCATAAGCAGCAACTCTTCATCTGTTAGTTTTATAAGATTGCAGCAATTAAAATATAATTTTAATTAAGGCGATATCCCTGAAGAGGAGAGATGCAAAAATCTTCCACAAAGCAGCAAAGTAAATTCAATATATTAAAAGGATCATTTACTAAGATCAAGTTGATTTACTTCAGAGATACAACTCTTTTCAGTATCCACAAATCAATGTAGTATATAACATTAACAAAATAAAAGGTAAAAAATCCTATGATCAAATTAATATAGATGCAGAAAAAGCATTTGACAAAATACAACATCTGTTCATGATAAAAATTATCAGTAAAGTGGGTTAGAGCCAGGCCTTATAAGACCTACCCCCACGTACACTAACACTCATGGTGAAATACTGAAAGCTTTTTCTGTAAGATTAGGAACAAGACAAGGATGTGTACTCTTGCTGCTTTTATTCATCATAGTCTTAGAAGTTGTAGGAAAAAAAAAAGGCATTCACACCGGTAAGGAAGAAATAAAACTGTCACTACTTGCAGATGACATGGTAATACATACAGAAAACCTAAAAACATCAAAAAATGAGAACCAATGAATTCAGTACAAACCCAGTGCACAGAAATCTGTACATTTCTCTATACTACTAAACTAGCAGAAAGAGAAATTAAGCAAACTCCTCTACAACTGTGACCAAAAGTATAAAATACCTGTGAATAAATTTAACCAGAGGTGAAAGATCTATACTCTGAAATGTATTATAGTTCTAAAATGGAACACAAAACAAATGCAATCCCTATCAAAATACCAACAGCATTTTCCACAAAATTAGAGTAAATAATACTCAAATTTGTATCACAAAAAACATCCCAGATAGCCAAAGCAATTCTTGTGAAAGAACATAGCTGGAAGTACATACAATCCCAGATTTCAAGATATACTACAAAGTTATAGTAACCAGTATGATACAGGCAGAAAAACTGACCCACAGGTTAATGGAACGGAATAGAGAACCCAAAAATAAACCCATGCTTAGACGATTAATAATATACAAAAAAGGAGACAAGACTATGCAATGGAATCTCTTCAGTGAATGGTGCTGGGGAAAATTGGACAGCAACATACAAATGGAATTAACCACTTTCCTACATCAAACAAAAATCAACTCAAAATGGACTAAATGCCTAAGTAAATGTGAGAACTAAAACCATAAAACTCCAAAAACAAAAAAAATCCAACAACACAGGCAGCAATCTCATACATTGGCTTTGGCAATGTTTTTCTGGATAGGCCTCCCTGGGCCGTGAAAACAAAAGCAAAAATAAACTATTGGGAGAATATCAAGCTAAAAAGCTTTTGTGGAGCAGAGGAAACCAACAAAATGACAAGCAACCTACTGAATGGGAGAAGATATTTGCAAATGATCTAATAATGGGTTCATATCTGAAATACAGAATTGATACAACTCAACAACCCCCCCCAAACAATCGATTAAGAAAATGGGCAGAGAATCTGAATATATATCTTTCCAAAGAGTGTACATGGCCAAGAAACATGAAAAATGTGGTGCCCATCACTAATCATTAGGGAACTACAAATCAAAACAGGTATCACCACCTCACAACTGTAAGAAAGGTTAGTATCAAAAAACAAGTGTTGGTGATGATGTGGAGAAAAGGGGACTCTCATCCACTCTTAGTGGGAATGTAAATTGGTGCAGCCACCAGAGAAAACAGTATGGAGGTTCCTTAAGAAAATTAAAAATAGAAACACTACATGATCCAGCAATTACATTGCAGGGGTTTTTACCCAAAAAAGCCTGAAATCACTAAATGTATAAATATATAACTAAGTACAAATACATGCGTCCTTATTTTACCAAAGTGTTATTTACAATAGCCAACATGAGGATGCAAACTAAATATTTCATCCATCCACCGACAGATGAAATAAAGATGTGGTATATATATACAATGGGATCTTAACCCTAAAAAGAATGCAATCTTGCCATCTGAACCATGGATGCACCCAACTAGAGGGTATTATGCTAAGTGAAATAAGTCAGAGAAAGACAAATACCATCCAATTTCACTTCAAAACAAATGAACCAAGAAAAAAATGGTGGTTGCTAGAGGAGAAGGTGGCAGGAGTGTGGGCAAAGTAGGGGATTAAGTGGTACAGATTTGCAGTTATAAATAAGCCACAAGGATGAAAAGTACACCACAGGGAATATAGTCAATAATACTGTAATAACTTTAGTGACAGATGGTAACTACACTTATTGCAGTGAGCATTTATTTCTTAATGGACGTAACTGTCAAGTTACTATTATACGCCCAAAACTAGTAACACTGTATTGACAAATGTATTCCTATAAAATATATATAATAAAAGTTTAAAATATTACAAGAGTAACTGTAGTTGGAAAAATGGTGTCAAAAGACCTGCTTGATGCAGGTTTGCCACAAACCTTCAATTAAAAAAAAAAAGTATCTTTCAAGCATAATAAAATGAGGTAAGCCTGTATTAGATACAAGAAAGATAAAATTTAAGCATACTGTACCATCAAACCACAAAGGGTGAGAGTAAGAAAATAAGGAACAAGGAGGAACTACAAAACAGCAAGAAAACAACTGACAAAACAGCGATATGTACATACATACTGATTTATTTGAAATGTTTTAAATGGAATCTGCTCCAATGAAAAGACAGCGTGGCTGAATGTAAAAACAAAACAACCTATATATATCATGCCTAGAAGAGACTCACTTCAAATGTAAAGACCCACACAGACTAATATGAAAGCACAGAAAAAGATACCGAATGCAAATGGAAGCCAAGGAAAGCAAGGATAGCTCTACCAGTATCAGACAAAATACTTTAAAATGAAGACTGTAATAAGAGATAAGGAAATTACACAATAAAAAAAGGGTCAAACAAGAGGATACATTTGTAAATATTTATGCACCCATCATAAAAGCACCTAAACATATAAATTAAGAGACCGAAAGAGAAACAGCAGTACAAGAGGAGGACTAGGAGGAGAATTTAATACCACACATCAATGGCTAGCTTCCAAACAAAAAAAATCACTACGGAGACACTGGCCTTAAATGACACATTAGACCATATGAAATGAAAAAATATATATACAGAACATTCCATCCAAAAGCAGAACACACATTCTTGCAAGTGCATGTGGAATATTCTCCAGAACAGGTCATATGTTATGCCAAAATACAAGACTTAATGAATTTAAAACATCCTGCATCTCTTTTGACCACAGTGGTATGAAACTAGAAATCAATTGTAAGAGGAAAAGTGGAATACTCACAAATAGGTGGAAACTAACATTCTACTTACTAAACAGCTAATCAGTGAAATCAAAAGGCAAAAAAACACCCTGAGAAAAATGGAAATACAACATGGCAAAATTTATGGGATGCAACACGAACAGTTCTAGGGCTGACGTTCACCGGCAGTGAATACTCTACATCTCAGAAAAAGGCAAGACTCTGAAGCAACCTAATATCACACCTCAAAGAAGTGGAAGAATGACAAAGCCCAAAGTTAGTAGAAGGAAGGAAATAACAAAGAGGAAATCAAGGAAACAAATTAAAAAGCCAAAAAAAAGTTCAGTAAGATGAAGAGCCGACTGAAAAGATGAAATTTATTAACCACTCACTGGATTCACCAAGAACGGGCTCAAATAAATAGAGCAGACATTATAACTAATACCATGGAAATAAATAAGAGACTACTATCAACAATCATACACCTGCAAACTGGACAAACTAGAAGATATGGACAAACTTCTAGAAACATATAACCTTCCAGAACTTAATCATGGAGAAATGAATGTGGAAATAGAAAATGTGAATAGACCAGTAATTAGTGAGGAAATGGAATTAGTAAACAAACAAAAGTCCAGGACCATCGGCTTCACCGATTAATTCTACAAAACACTGAAAAAAAAAAAATCAGTACCAATCATTTTCAAATTCTTCCAAAAAAGAGGGAACATTTCCAAATTCATTTTAAAAGGCCAACATTACCCTGATAGGAACATCAAATAAAGACAGAAAAGAAAATTACCAGCCAATATGAACAGAAAAGCAAAAATCCTCTATAAAACTTAGCAAACAAAAATCAACAATGTATTAAAAAGATCAGGTACCACAAGTGGGATTTATTCCAGGGATACAAAGACAGTTCAATATCTACAAATCAATGTTATGTACCACATTTAAAAAATGAAGGATAAGTCTTTAACAGAGGCAGAAAAAGTGTTTGACAAAATTCAACATCCACTTTTATTAAAACTCAACAAAGTAATGTAGAAGAAATGTAACTCAATAAAGAACACATAAGATAAACCTATAGTTATTATCATATTTAATGGTAAAAGGCTGAAAGCTTCTCCTCTTAGATCAGGAACAAGACCAGGATGCTTGTTCTTGCCACTTCTTTCCAACACAGTATGGGTAGTCCTAGCCAGAGCAATTAGGCAAGAAAAAGGCACATCCATATTGGAAGAAGTAAAACCATCATTATTTGCAGATGACATTATATAGAGATAAGCCTAAGGAATCCATGAAAAAACAGAATGAACAAATTCAGTGTAAGGTGAAGATACACAATCAATATAGAGAAATCTGTTTTATTTCTATTCACTAATAATGGCCTATCAAGAGGAATACAAAAAATAATTCCATTTACAGTTGCATCGGAAAGAACAGAATACCTAAACTTAACCAAGGTGAAAAGCCACAGGACTATTAGATGTCAGTTCAAGGATTCAAACCAGGTTTGTACAATCCTTGTATCTATATTTTTATTTTACTCTGCCTTTTTATTCTGTACATTTTTATTGTACAAGTATAGTGAATGCATAGTCAGATTTCTTTGCTTAAAATTGTACTGTTATGTATCATAAATCAATTATAGGTCCTTTTGGAATAAAAAAAAGTGAATGCAAGGAGGAGACACATAGTATTCTTAAGGTGTGGTCTAATAAAAGGGAATGAATAAAAAACTGTATAAAATGTAATGTATGTATATTCCCTAGCTCAACCTACCATCTGTTTTTTTCTGTTAGGCACATCATCTTTGCTCCAAGTAGCCACAACAAATATGCCGGAGAATCATTTCCTGGGATCTATGATGCTATGTTTGATATTGAAAATAAAGAAGACCCTCGTTCAGCCTGGAGAGAAGTAAAGAAACACATTTCTATTGCAGCCTTTACAATTCAGGCAGCAGCAGGGACACTGACAGAAGTATTATAGTAAGGTCTCATCGAAGTGGCTAGCCATTTAAAGTGTTAATGAAAGTCTGAGGATAAAATTCTTATTTTTTGATAATTCATGATGCCAGAGTATTCTATAATCTTGCTTTTCATGTCACGTTTTGAATCTAGACTTCCATCCTGTCCATCTGTAAAGACGTTTTTTGGCTCTTTAAAAATTCGTAACTTCATCACCAAAGTGCTAACAAAACAAAACAGAAAAACCCCAGTTGTGGGGCAAAAAACACATAAAGTAACTGAAAATTCCTGTAAATAAAATATGGCAAGGAACTTGGAACTCTCGCACATTGCTGGTAGAAATGTAAAACGGTACAACCACTCTGAAAAAGAGTTCATTAATTTCTTACGAAGTTAAAAATACAGTTGACACTAGAACAACATGGGTCTGAACTGCACACATCCACTTACACGTGGATTTCTTGATGATTTTAACATTTTCTCTAGTTTTAAGAATACAGCATATAATACACAAAACGGTTAATTTATTATCAGTAAGGCTTCTCCTCGATAGTAGGCTATCAGCTGTTAAATTTTTAGGGAGTGAAGGTATATGCAGATTTTTGACTGCATGATGGATTTGCACCCCTAACCCTCACATTGTTCAAGGGTCAACTACAGTAACCTTTGCAGGTTACTATTTCAAAAGTTATTTTCATCATCTTTAATCAACAGGTGATCATTAGAACAGAAGAAGTGATTATGTGGCAGAACAGTGTAATTAATCAAGGATTTTAAAGAATGTGCCTGAACTATTTCTTAAAAACATCTTCCCCTAGGAGGACTTTACCTAGGAGATGGTTTATGTAAGCCACTTGGTAACCACAAAGCAAAAATCTAGTGATGAAACATTAAAAAAAAGGGGAGACTGAGCAAATCACCATGGAAACCCACTTTACAAAGGTAGAAAACTTAAAGGAAACACAGGTGATACAAAACAACTAGAAGGCAAACAGTAAGATGGTAGTAGTAAAGTAATTATGAATGGACTGATCTCACCAAAGGGTAGAGTGGCTGGATGAAAAAGAAAGAAAAAAAAAAAAAAGGACTTAACTCTCTTCTAAAAGAAATTCATTTTAGCTCTCAAGACATACACAGACTCAAAGCATAGGAAAAGAGGATATTCCATGCAGGTGGATACCAAAAAAGAGGGTGTAGCCATACTTACGCCAGAAAAAATACACTTCAAGCCAAAAACCTTAACAAGTGATAAAGAAGCCATTATATAATGATAAAATAACAAAGACGTCAAGAAGAGAGAATGATCGTAAATATACACACACCAACATCAGAGCACCATGAATAAAAAAATTTCAACAGATTTAAATGGAGAAATAAACAATACATTAATAAGGGACTTTAATACTATTGAGACAAATAAATCGTGCAGACAGAAAATCAAAAAGGAAATACTGGAATTGAACCAAAACATATTCTAAAACAAAATGATTTAGAAGTCACACATAGAACATTCCATCCAAGAAGAGTGTAACACATATTTTTCTCAAGTCTATATGAGCATTTTCCAGGGCAGATCCTATGACAGGGCACAAAAGCNTTCCATCCAAGAAGAGTGTAACACATATTTTTCTCAAGTCTATATGAGCATTTTCCAGGGCACATCCTATGACAGGGCACAAAAGCAATCTCAGCAAACTTAACAAACTATAGAAATGATCCCTGAAAGTATAGTCTTAATCTCAGCAAACTTAAGACTGAAATCATACCAACTCTCTTTTCTGATCACAATGGTATAAATTAGAAATCAGCAAGAGGAAGCTAGAAAAATCTAGTATATGGAAACTAACACACTTCTAAATAATGAGTCAAAAAATAAAAATGGGAAATTATCTCAAAACAAATGAAAATGGGAACATGACACATCAAATCTTATGGGATAGGGCGCCTGGGTGGCTCAGTGGGTTAAAGCCTCTGCTTTCGGCTCAGGTCATGATCTCAGGGTCCTGGGATGGAGGCCCGCATCGGGCTCCCTGCTCAGCGGGGAGCCTGCTTCCCCCTCTCTCTCTGCCTGCCTCTCTGCCTACTTGTGATCTCTCTCCCTCTGTGAAATAAATAAATAAATAAATCTTTAAAAAAAATCTTATGGGATAAAGCAAAGCAGTTGAAAGACAAGTTTATAGCATTAAATGCGTATCTTAAGAAATTGCAAAGATCTCCACCTAACTGCACACCTCTAGGAAGTACAAAAAAGAACAACCCTAGAGGTAGCAGAAGGAAGGAAATAAAATCAAAACGGAAAAAAAAAAAAAACTTTCAGAAAAAAACTATCCGTAAAACTAAAAGCTGGTTCATCAAAAAGATAAAACAAAACTTTATTAGCCAGACTTACAAAGACATAAAATTAGAAATGAAAAAGACCAAACAAATGGCACTACAAAATCCACAGGATCATATGAGACTACTGAATAACTCTATACCCAAAATTAGATAACGCAGAAGAAATGGACAAATTTCTAGAAACAACCCACCAAGACCGAATCAAACACAAAGAGAAAAATTGTGAACAGACAATAATGAGCAAGAGACTGAATCAGTAATTTAAAACCTCCCAGTACAAAAAATAACCCAGGACCAGATGGCTTCATTGGCAAATTCTAATAAACACTCAAGGAATTAATACCAATCTTTCTCAAACTTTTCCAAAAACGTGAGGTGTAGGGAATACTTCCAAACTCCGCTAAATAGGCCAGCATTATCCTGGCACCAAAGCCAGATAAGAATACAACAAAAAAGGGGTGTCTGGGTGGCTCACTCAGTTAAGCTTCCAACTCTTGATTTTGGCTCAGGTCATGATCTCAAGGGCTGTGAGACTGAGCCCCATGCAGACACTGGGCATAGAGCCTGCTTAAGATTCTCTCCCTCTCCTTCCTAGCCTGCCCCCCCAACTCTGCCCACTACTGTTCACAGGCTCGTGCATGCTCTCCCTAAAAACAAAAAAACCACAAAGGAACTACAGACCAATATTCCTGATAAAAACCGATAAAACAAAATATTAGCAAACTGAATTCAAGAACACATAAATACACACCAGGGCTAGGTGGGATTTTTCCCTTGGTTGCAAAGATGGTTGCAACCATCCTGGGTTCAACATCTACAAGTCAGTACATGTGATACATCACATTAATATAATGAATGAAAGGTAAACATCATGATCATCTATGCATTTGACAGAATGCAACATACTTTCATGATAACTTTTGGCAGACTGAGTATAGAAGTAACATACCCCAATGTAATAAAGGCCATGTATGACAAACCCACAGCTAACATGATACTCAGCTAAGAACTGAAAGCTTTCCCTCACATCCAAATCAGGAAGAAGTCAAACTGTCCAATTTGCAGTTATATGATTTTTATATATGCAAAATTCCAAAGACACAACCAAAAAACTGCTGGAACTAATATTTCCGTAAAGTTGAAGGACATAGGATCAATGTACAGAAATAAGTTACCTTCCTATACACTAATGATGAAATACCTGAAAAAGAAAATTATCCCATTCACAGCATCAGAAAGCATCTATTTAGGAATAAATTTCACCAAGGAAGTGAAAGATCCATACGATGAACACTGTAAGACTTAGCTAAAAGAAATTAAAAGACACAAACAAATGGAAAGACATCCTTTGTTCATGGATCAAAAGAATCAGCATTAAAAAGTCCATATTACCCAAAGCCATCTACAGATTCAACATGATCTCCATAAAAAAACCAATGGCATTCTTAACAGAAATAGAAAAACAATTTTAAAATTTGTATGGAACCCGAAATCGCCAAAGCAGTCTTGAGGGGAAAGAACAATGTTGGAGGTATCCTACTTGCTGATTTCAAACTAAACTACAAAACTACAGTAATAAAAGCAGCATGGTGCCAACACTGAAACAGACATATAGACCAACATAACAGAGAGCCCAAAACTAACCCCTGTGTATATAAGTCAACTAATATTTGGCAAGGGAGCAAAGGGCACCCAATGGGGAAAGGGCGATTCTTCAAAAGATGGGTGTCGGGAAAACTGGATAAACATGGAGCAATGAAATTAGACTCCTTTTACCACTCACAAAATTTAACCTGAAATGGATCAAAGACTTATTCGTAAGACCTGATACTACAAAACTAGAAGAAAACATGGGGAAGAAGCTCTTCACCAATGGTCATAGCAATGTTTAAGGTATGACTCCAAAAGCACAAACAAAAGCAAAAAAATCAACAAGATGAAAAAGCAAGCTACAGAATGGGAGAAAATTTTTGCTAATTATATATCTGACAAAGTGCTAATATGCAAGACATATAAAGAACTCCTACAACTGGATAAAAAACAAAACAAAACCCAAAGAATCCAAAAACTGGAAAGAACTAAACAGACATTTTCTAAAGACATCCATCCACATGGTCAACAGGTACATGAAAAGATGCTCAACTTCAATAAGCATCAAGAAAATGCAAATTAAAACCACAAGGAGGGATGCCTGGGTGGCTCAGTCAGTTTAAGCACCTGCCTTCGACTCAGGTCGCGATCCTGGTATTGGGGTCTGGGGACTGAGGTCTGGCATCGGGCTCCCTGGTTAGTGGGAGCCTGATTTTCCCTCTACCTGCAGCTCCCCCTGCTTGTGTGTGTGCTCTCTGACAGATAAATAAATAAAATCTTTAAAAACACAAAAAACCACAAGGAGACATCACCTTTTATCTATTCAAATGGCTATCAACAAAAAGACAAAAACGTAGCAAGGATGCGGAGAAAAGGGAGCCCTTACGCACCGTTGGAAGGAATATAAATTGGTATGGCTACTATGGATAATAGTATGGAAGTTCCTTAAAAAAAAGAACTATAACATGATCTACTAATTCTACTTTTGGGTATTTATCCAAAGAAAATGAACAGACTAATTCAAAATGATACATGTATCCCCACGTTCACTGTAGCAGCACTATTTACAACAACCAAGATTATAGAAAGAACCTGTGTCCACTGACAGATGAATGGATAAAAAAATGCGGTATGTATATACACACACTGAAATATTCACTCAGGAGAAAGGAGGATATTCTGTCATTTGTGACAACATGGATGGAGTTGACACATTATACTAAGGGACATAAGTCAGATAGAGAAAGACAAGTACTATATGCTGTCACACATATGTGGAATTTAGAAAGGCTGAAGTTGTAGAAACAGAAAATAAAATGGTGGTTACCAGGGAACAGAGGATGTGGGGTCAAGAACAGATGTAGTTTAAGGGTACAAATTTGTAAGAAGCAGTTAATGTGCCTTAGAATGTGATGACCATACAATGAAAACAACAAATTGTGTTATTAAATTCATCAAACTTGCTAAAAGATTAGAACTTAATTATTCCAACTTTCAAAATTAATTACCAAATAATTATGTAATATGATAGAGGTCTAATTATTGCTTCAGTGACAACCATATTACAATACATAAATGTATCAAGTTAACATGTTGTTGTACACCTTAACTTTGCTTGGAAGCAGAAACCTGTGGGGTTGGCCAATTATCACCAGCACAAAGAAGTCACTAAAAAGTGTTTTCGTTAAATGAAATAATTAAGTAAAGGGATGGCTACAATGCTGAAGATGCTTACAAACTTTGAGATCTGACTAAAAATGTTAATAAAACTTGTCTCATACCTACCAAACTCAGAACTTTTTGGAGAAAAACTATTAAGGAAGCTAAAACTCAGCTAGTCTCAAGATTATCTGGCAAAGCGTAATATATGAAAAGCAAATCACCCATGTATACTAGACATCTCCCTTTGGAAGAAGGGCCCTATAATTTATAACATAATTTTACATATGGCTCTTGATTCATCAAATACTTAGGGTTCAGGTTTAAAAAAAGTCTTTCCCTTATAATTTGATGGAATATCTTCCCTAACTTTCACAAATGAGAACCCACCCAGTTGCACATAATTTAAAGGATGAATCTGTTTGCATAACACACCAATAATTTTAATGTGTTGCTTCTTTCACCCCGTTAAAGTGACGTTATTTGCCTATGTACTTAACCTCTTGATCATCTGTATCTAAGTATACAGAGATGCAGAAAATTGTTCCAAAGTCCAGATGACAGTAAACCCAACTTACATGCACAAGACTTTACAAGACAAATTCATTGCCATGACCCTATTACTTTCAGTCCTGCAGACTCCATCCCTAATTCTTCTCAATTGCCCACCTGTCCTTTAAAGGTCCTTATCAAGTACATCAGTGGCTCCACTGTTTAGTGCAAAAACTGAAAACCCACTATCATGATAATTTGGTCATTTGATACTAAGAAAAGACTAATAAACAAATGGCAGTTACAATTTTATGTTTTGCATGGTGACTTAGATGTCTTTAGTGTCATGGTAAAGAGTTTAAGGACTTAAGAATCAAAGTCCCTCAACTTAAAATCTAATTTCACCATTTGCTACTTATGTGACCTGAGGCCATGTGTGTAGTTTTCCTTTGCCTCTCCTCCTCTATCAGTAAAATATGGATAATAGCATATAATCATATGGAGGTGTTCTAAAATTAAACGAAAAGCTATTAAAACAGTTAAAGTGCTTGGCAACCTCTAGGTGCCAAACTTTTGTACAAAAAATTAGCTATGGTTACATCTACAGTTTTCAATTACTTGTAACTGATACCTAAAATTCCTAAGCCTCAACTGCAACATTTGTTTAGTCTTCTAACCAAATCACTAGTGAATTATAAAGTCCTAGTGTTAGACACATATTTTCCCTGATGGTTTTAAATTACCTGCCTGAAAAATGAAACTAAAATTCCATCTAACTGAATACCATTCAGTTCTAATTTTCCTTATCCTGATACTGCTTTCTGCTCCCTTAAATTTGTTCCTCCCCTCTGCCTCCAACTCAGGCTTTTCTTGCTGATAACTTAAGGATTTTTATAGAGGTGGGGGAGAGCCCTGGAAGGAACCCTTATGGTATCACAACCAGTCCAAGTTGGCCTCTAATATGATGTCTGCAGTCTGAGATCAGTCTGCTACAAGAATCTAGCTTTCATCAGTAGGGAGCCTTTTAAAGTTTTACACACACTTGTAATTCCAAGAAACCCATTAATTCTAATAAGCTCAATGTAGTGAATGTATATAACTTCTGGATTTTATTTGCTGACACACATAATCTTTACATTTCCCTCCACCTTAAGAACAGAAACTGTTCACTGAACTGACAGAATCAAGCAAGAGATAAGTCTGTGGTGAATTTATGTCGTTCTGTCAACGAAGCAGCCTTCTTTCCCCATCCTTCCGGCAAATAACTTTTCTTTCAGTGGCACACACTGCATATTCAAGGTGTAAGCCCCGAACAATCCTTTACAGGACAGTATGTACCCGTGATACTACCAATGAGAATGACACTGGATATCTGTGGTTTTCTTTCTCAATACACATAAATTCAACCCTAAGAAACCCACCAGACAAATCCCAAGTGAGGGCCATTCTACAAAATACCTGACCAGTCAGTACTCCTCAAAACTGTTAGGGTTTTGAAGGAAGTCTGAGAAACTCAAAACCAAGGGGAGCCCAAGAAGACATGATGACTAAGGTAACGTGGCATCCTAGATGGGATCCTGGAACAGAAAAAGACATTAGGTAAAAATTAAGGAAACCTGAATAAAGTATGGACTTTAGTTAATAAAATGTATCAACATTGGTTCATTAATTCTAACAAATTTATCATACTAATAGAAGATGTAAATTATAGGAGAAATTGGATGTGGAATATATGGGAACTCTCTGTACTATCTTTAATTTTTCTTTAAATCCAAAACTACTCTAAAAAGTAAATTTAAAAGAAATTACGTTGAGGGAAAAAAATGCAAGCCTAATCACATTTCCATGCTGCTAGTACCAACTTCATTGCACATCAACATTTTTCTGCACATCTATGGGCCCCATTCCCAGAGTTTCTGATTTAGTAGCTCTGAGGTTGGGGACCCAGAATTTGTACTTCTAATAAATTCCGAGATGTTGATCCTGCTGGTCTAGAAATGGTATTTTGCCGGCCACTGGCTTAGCCTAGAAGATGAAAGTCAAAACCTTAAATGATCCCTTGCTATCTGTCCTATATTTACAATTTTATTTGTCTTTCCTATGCAGGCATCTTATGTTACTGACACTTTAAATTATATAACTGCTTTAAGCAGGTCTCATACTAATGGGGAAACAAAGACGAATCCGATGCTGTTTCATTACACATTTTTCTAATACGCAGATATGAATTCCTATCTGTAAAGCTACATAGAGGATACGTACCATTATCAAAAAGACAATGGCAACTTGTTTCTGAAACTGAGGATTCTGAAACTTCTTTGGAAGCTGTTGAGAGAAACTAGAGACCTAAGAGTTGTCAAGTCACAAATGACGAGTTTATAATCCAGCTATTATTATAACTAAAACCATCCAGACAAAAGGACTATATATTTTATTTTATAAACTTATTTTCTAGCAAAACATATGAAACTAAAAATTTGTTCCTGGTGACCAAACACAATTTTCCATGCTACGTGCCAGTGTTTTATAATCCATTAATTCAAGTGGCGGACACAATCAGCACAGAGCAGTTAAGAGCACAGAACACAAAGCCACGTTGTTGAGCTTCAAATCTCTACTCTCTATAAACTCACTAGCTTTGACTTAGGCAAGTTATTTAACCTATGCAATAAATCACTTACGCCACCTGTAATATAATGACAGAACCTACCTCACAGAGTTATCATTAGGATTAAGTTCATATTCATTAAAGTCCTTAGAAGAGCGAGTGGCTTATAAGGGGGCTGTGGATATTCTTGATATTTACAAGAGCCAAGCAATGTGCCAAGCACTATACTAGAAAATGGCAATATCGTGTTTGCCAAAACACAGTCAAGGTTACAGTCAGTCTTCAAGAGTACACAGACATTAACAAGTGAATCATACAAATAAATACAAATAAAATACAAATAAAAAATACAAATAAAATATGAATATGGAACTGTAATAAACATTTGAAGGAAAGGATCACACTATTTTAAAAGCATTAACACTACTATACTCGTCTAGTTTTACTTTTGAAGGATGAAAAGAATGTACTATAGGTTCACGGATGTTTCCCTCTTTCAGGCTTAAGAGTAATCTTACTTCAATTAGCAAAGTCTTAAAGATAATTTTAACAATCCAATCATTTGGGCTGTACACCTGCCTGGTCAAAAGGAAATGGAAACCAAATTATTTTGACACAATTTTCAATCAACATAAAAATGTTTAAGGCTGGAAGTTTTATTTCACTTTAAGGGACATTAAAGGCAGCCTACTAAATTGGAAAACTAAGAAAGTCGTTAATTAACATTTCATTAAAACATGCCCCTTGGAGAAACTGTTCTTGAAGGAATTCTTTAAAACTAAGAACTATATAAAAACTTAAAATCAAACAGTAATGATGCAAAAGAAAACCACGGCAAGCTTAGTACTTCAGAGATAATGCTATGTGTATTAAGCACTCAGGCATCTACACCTAAATAAAAAAGGCAAGTCATGCAAAACAACTCCAGATGAGTTTAAGTTCTAAGGTACTCAGGTAGAAAGGAAGCAATCAGGTAAAAAAGTCAACTGCCTATTGACTCAATAATTAAAACAAATGAAAGGAAATATTTTTTTTATTTATTTTTATTTTTTTTAAAGATTTTATTTATTTATTTGACACAGAGAAAGAGATTACAAGTAGGCAGAGAGGCAGGCAGAGAGACAAGGGAGAGGAGGAAGCAGGCTCCCTGCTGAGCAGAAAGCCCGATGCGGGCCTCGATCCCAGGACCCTGAGATCATGACCTGAGCCGAAGGCAGAGGCTTTAACCCACTGAGCCACCCAGGCGCCCCAAATGAAAGGAAATATTAACAAAACTTAAAAACAAGCTAGACTTAGCCTGCATTTCAGAACTGAGGCCACAGAATTATGATACAGGCAAAAGAACAAAAACAATACCCAATATGAATGTCTAATCAAAATTAATATGCAGGGCGCCTGGGTGGCTCAGTGGGTTAAAGCCGCTGCCTTCGGCTCAGGTCATGATCCCAGGGTCCTGGGATCGAGGCCCGCATCGGGCTCTCTGCTCAGCAGGGAGCCTGCTTCCTCCTCTCTCCTCTCTCTCTCCTGCCTTTCTGCCTACTTGTAATCTCTCTCTTTGTGTCAAATGAATAAATAAAATCTTTAAAAAAAAAATTAATATGCAGTGAAACAAAACCCTATTAATGTTCTAACAAACGACTTAAAAATACATGGTAGTTATTAAAAAAAAAAGGGTACATAACCAAATGCCTTAAAACTGATACCAGAACTCATAAATGAGCTTTTAAAAATTTATTTATTGTGGATTTCATGCAAGTTTCAGGCTAGGGAATGGCTGATGTTTTTTAAAAAAAAGTAAGGACCGGCAGAGCAATACCCCAAAGTCACTTGGAATTATTTGCAAGAACTCTGTTTTTCTTCACCCTTAAATGGTTAAGGAAATGTCTAAACAAAACCAAACAAGTTACACTTAATAAGAACTAAAATCTCTAGTATAAAATGATAAAATAGATCATTAGTCCTTTGCCAGTATATGGTTATAATAAGTTATAACACTGACCTATATAATAATTTCTCTCTATGGTATGCTGACTTCAATTTATATTTTTAATGATTTACAAGTTACTGGCTGAAACTATTACAAGAAAACTAAGGTAGGTTTTAAGAACTACCCTTCAAGTGTTCCACCAAAAAAGGAAGGTCAAAATCAATGTTCTATTTTAGGTAGTATATTCTACCTATTGTACTAATTCTTAGTTTTGTACATGTTCTATGGTCACAAAGATTTTAATACAAGGCAAAGATAACTACAGGAAATAAAGACTTCTCTAAGTAGTTGTTTTTGCTACTCTTCTATAAATCAAAAATAATCTCAAGATTAAGAGGTTAAAAAATAAAAACTCAACTCTTAGGACCTTACTGCCTTTATACTAGCAAAGATACTGAACAAGAAAAAAATAGTATTTTCTATTTCCCATGTTGAGTTTAGCTGGCAGATTAGTTACCAAGTGTATCATAAACTTAGTTTTGACTATTTTGCTATAGTAATTACTTTGAATGCTGTGAAAGACAAACATATTTCTAGAGAAACAATAAACTTAACATTTTTAATTTTCTTGACAGATAAAGTAATACAAATTCTACTTAGTAGTAACTCTGTCCCTTTATGTATGAGTCTAAAATAAAAATATTTAGATTTTTATTTGGGCAACATATCAGAGGTTCATAGGAATAAGAGAGGAAACAGAATGGTCACTAATGTAACCACTAATATAACTGAATATATAAGCTGCATCTCTCACACACACAGAAACACACACACAGAGTCAGTGCTTTGTAACTAACTCTCAGGTGAATAATCCACTTGCTTTAAATAACAGTTCAACTGCATGTAACATTAAGATACTGCTTAGGGGGAAAAAAAAGTCTCAAGAAGAAAACATTAAAAAGGGTGTATTAATCTTCACCTCAAATCAAATTGAGTATCAACTTCTTCCCTAAACAATAAACAAGATTTTATGCCTCCAAATGAACCCAGGTCCTTAAATTATGAAAGATAATTCTTAAAAATTTAAATACAACTCCAAGTACTAAAAACTTTTATATGCTATTTTGGCCCAATTGTTCTGAAATGTTTACATGGTATTTCATTAAAATACCATGTGTCATGAAAGCCCAGTTGCCAGACTTTTTATGTCTTTATTTGTAACAGAGCTAAATCATTTAATAATTACATAACTACCTTTTGTTGTTATTTGCTAAAGATAGTTGAGTGAGACATACTCTTTATTAACTTATACTTCTAAAACTGTGCTTATGCAAATTTCCTTTACAAGAATAAAAGAAAAACACTCAAGGGGCTTAGGAAATAATCATTTTAATCTACATTAGCATAATTCATATCCAAATTTCTTAAGTTCTGCCAAAGTTTTGGCCTTCAAACATTTCTTAATTTCAGTTTTCTTGGTGAGCTCTGCATTGCCTCAAAAAGTAAACTATCTTTAATGGGTTCAATTAGCATAAACAATCTAAGTCTGTGATACCTCTAATCTAATGAAGTATAATGTATAACCAATATTGTATCACCTAGAATCATCAAGCTAGTCATGAAAGCCTAAAAATAAAAAACTCCAAAAGAATTCAGCTATTTTATTTATCATGTAATAGATATTTCTCATAAAGCAAAGCTTAAATATTTAGTTTTTTGATACCCTAATGTATTTCCATAAGCCTTTAAGTCTACAGTTTTATACATACAGCTTTCCATCAGGGAGGCCAGATTTTTATATATATATATAATTTCTCTTTACATGTAACTAAAGAATTTAAGAGGGTGTAGGCAATAAATCAGGTACAAGTTAATCATAACACCATATAAAGACCTTATAAAATAATCAGGAAAGAGTTGTTTAACATTATTGCTTAGTCTTAATAAATCAGCAAATTTTAACCAAATTGATACCTCTCTACTCTTATGTTTTCTATACATTTAAATCATAGCGCTTGGCAAGTAATACAGGTACTGATATAATGTTTTAATTTAATTAGTTGTAAACAAATTCCAATTTGTTATTCAATGCATATATTTCCCTTTAACTAGCTACTACACTACCCCAGGATAAAACAATGCAGAGCTTCATCTCCTCCTCAAAGATTTTCAAGTATTATAGGAACACAAACCTATGAAAAAACTAATTAAAAATCCGACATTCCATCTTGCTTTACTAATTATGGGATAACAGAAAAGAGATGTGAACAAAACAAATGTTCTTTTACACTTCTCTGCTCAATATTATATGAAAAAATACTGTAACTATGAGCTACTTTCTAGCTTTTCAAGTATAGGACACAACTACAGTTCTGTCAAGTGAGGAGAAATGAATAATCAAACTTAGGTAACTCAAAAAGAAGACAGGAGGCACAAAAAGATAAACTGACTTTGGCTTTTAAGAACCTACCATTGACCCTGAACTGCCAGATTCGACAACAACAGCAACAACAATGACAACACAGCAACAATAAGAGAGGACAGCAGCAAGCCACCATTTTACCACACAGTAAGAATTCTGAAACAGGCAATAACTTTCTTTCCCTGTCAACTCATTCTGCTGTATCTTCTTTTTGTTTTTCCTGCTTTTTGGTAGCAGGCAGTTCAAGGCTTGCCCATTGCATAGGTTCAGCTTTTCGCATGGTGATCTCAATCTTTGTTGCAGTCATAGTTACATAACTTCGTGTTACATCAATCACCTGCAACATACCAGAGAATGACAGTAAACCTCAATGTTGTTTTTCAAGTCTTACAGGAAAATACTGGTCTTATCTATGCTAATAATCAACTCCGAGCTTCTGAGGCCATTTTTATACCCAGATTTTAAGTTTTTAGTAAGAATTAATGCTAAGTTCTATTAGCTACTTTGTATCATTGGTTTCTAAAGTGTGGTCTTCTTACTGTACAAACTGGGTATTTTAAAGTATTAGAAAAAATTCTAGATTGATACTTACACCCCATAATTTCACATTTTGATGAAATTCCTTCTCTCCTTCAAATACAATGTGCACATTTAACTGAAAAATATACAGAACGTTAACTTATCAAATACAAATTGAAGGAACAGGATTTAAACAATGATTATAAAAAAAGACACTGATATAAATCCTTTAAGCTATTTTAACAAACTTCTAATATTGTGTATTTTTTTGAAGAAATCATTAACAGAAAAGAAAAATTAACTTGAAGTTTCATATTGAGAACTAGGTATTATATTAGTTAATAAATCTTCTAAGCTACTGTAGTATTTCCAGAATGTTTCAGAAATAATTCTATTATGCAGAAATTTTCATTTAAAATAGTTTGATAATTTCAAACTATTCTTTTGAATAGAAAAGATTAAAAGAATCTTAAAGTTGACACACAGTATTTTTTAATACATTAATATAAAGAATAATGTATGAAGACAATTTTTTATCGAACATATTTAGTATACTTACCAGTGTACTATTTGCTTCTACTTGGCTAAGTTCTGGAAGTGAATTTTTAGCATACACTGAAATGGTGACTTCACCCCCAGTCTGATGCCAGTCATGTCTACATGGAACAACTTTTTTCCCCTGTAAAAGAAGAAAACCCTTATGAATTTATAAAGTGCCACATAATCTCTTAAAAAAATAGGTATATGAGCCAAATAATTTAAAAAAAAATTACCATGTGCAACTGAGCCCTTCTAAACAACTTCTAAACAAAGGTTCAAACAGTAAAATATATCACAATACAGATAATCATTATAATCTTATGGTTGGAGAACATGCTTATTCTTCCATTTGATTTTTTTTTTTCTTTTAGGGCCATAGCATTAATATACATGGAAAAAGACAACTTTAAACGCCTATTTAATTTTATCCTATTTTAACATTTCTGAAATCCAGTAAGCACAGTCATAAAAACGTTCTGTGAAAACTAAGACATTTGCTTAGTGAAATAATCCAGATAACATCTTAACCTCATGCACAGAAATCTTCCACTCATTTTCTGTAAGTTGGAAGCTGACGACAAATTGAAATTTCCTACAAATTGGAAGTAACTGACTACTTACAGCTATCTGCTATTTGTTATAGAATAATTTATTTTCCCCTAATAATAAAATGAAGGAAAAAGTGATAATTTGTGGAAGTAATGTTTTGGTTATTATCACAGAAATCAATATTACCCACCAGTGGGACACTGGTTTATCAAGGACTATTTAAAAAAGAGACAAATTATTTGTTTCATAAATTTACCAGAGCAACTTAGTTACATAATGCAGGAAACTGTGAGGCGCTTTTTTTTTTTTAACATATAATGTATTATTTGTTTCAGGGGTACAGGTCTGTGATTCATCAGTCTTACACAATTCACAGCACTCACCATAGCACATACCCTCCTCAATGTCCATCACCCAGCCACCCCATCCCTCCCACGCCCCTCCACTCCAGCAACCCTCAGTTTGTTCCCTGAGATTAAGAGTCTCTTATGGTTTGTCTCCCTCTCTGGTTTTGTCTTATTTCATTTTTCCCTCCCTTCCCCTATGATCCTCTGTCTTGTTTCTCAAATTCCTCAGATCAGTAAGATCATATGATAATTGAGACACTACTGCTGAAAAAGCAGTATTTATATTTCGGTATAGTTACGCTAACTTATTTTATTTATATCACTTACATTTTTTTGTTCTAGCTATTAGATCAGACACTTAATACTTGATAAGTGTATGCATTAAAATATAACAAAAACATTATTTCACCAAGGGATATACTCTAAAAACTTCTGCATATAATAGAAAACATTTTTTTAAGCTAAAACTTTCAAAATTTTGGTCCTTGGAGAAAAATACAGGAAGAGCTTACAAAGTCTTTTTGCTAATAAAACATTCCTGAAAGTTTTGTGGCAGATGAATTATTGTAACTTGAAAGATATATTTATAATACCAAAGCATGTTATTAAAAATCAGAAACTACAGAATACTCAAATGCAGAATGAATGAATTCCTATAGCAATTTGAAAATTTACAATTATTTTGTAATTAAGACATATAGAGTGAAAAGGTTCATTGTTAGTGGGGTTGTTACTGTCAATATAGCACATAAAACTAATTTAATATCTTACAAAATACACTACAAGAGCTAAGATGCACTTACTGAACAATAAATTGCTTGCCTTCTTACAATATAAAGGGATTCTGGACACTTATTTGCACAGTAGGAACTAAAGTTTTTGTTGTTTTAATAAACTACCCTCTAGCAAGCACAGGCTTTCAAAACATCCTTCTCTTCCACCGCTAGAAGGAGTGATTTTGCACTGTAAATGGCTGAGAAGTTTTAAGAAGCCAGAAGTGAATCCAAAGTTGAAGTGATTAGTAACATCGAAGGAGTAGAAAAATGATTTAAAAAAAAAGAAAGTGGGAAGAGCCTATGGAATTACAGAAACACATGCTTCAATTCTGGCAGAGGCTTTACTATTTCACAAAAACCTGCATATTTGCATCATCATATACAATGGCCACTTGGATCAAAGAGCAATGCTCTGGAAGCCTGACTCAAATTAATTTTAATTTTTAGGCTCATCAAACCTCTACTCTATGAGAGATAGAAAAAAACTTTTTTAAGTTTCTGAAGACAGAATAATCTTCAATCTTTAAAAATTAATGACAGATAACTATATCCCAGTATGTTATTATGAAAATGCTACTCACAGCATCCTTTTTAGTCCACATGTGTTTCCCTGTTGTACAGCCCTCTTGCGCTAAGAATGTATTGAAATCAGAAGTTTTTCTTCTACAACAGCTCCAGTATTTCATCCTTTAAATTATCATAGAAAAACTTCAGAAAAAAAATCTTACAACCACCACAGTGACAGTATGATTTTAAAAGAAATGTGTGCAACTTTAGTATTCTACAAAGTGTCTAAGTTACTAAACAGTTAAAACTATCGGAAGACTAATCATTTTAAAACCAGAATGCATTTACTGTAGCAGTTCTGGAGCTCCTGAGTAAAGATGTTTAATGACCTTCACAAAATTCCAAATCTGCTTTTCACTAAGAGCTCACATTCTACTTTCCTCATAAAGTTCCCAAAAAGTGATATGACCAAAGGTTTTAACAGAGTGGAAGACTTTAACATGCTACTGCACTTTTATAAACTACGGCATAGTATGGAAGAGGGGCTAGATCTCAGCTGAAGGCTGTGGAAAGTGTGGATTTTCTTGGATGACACAATATTGATGTCTTAGTGCCCCAGGGCCAAAAATTCTAAATGCCCAGCAATGCAGAGAATAGTCCTTTAAACTAAAAACTATTCAGCCCAAATAGAGTATCCCATTGAAAAATAAGGGAACAAGGAAACACATCAGGTATAAATCATAATGGCCACTTCATTGTAGTTAATTGTTTCAGTTTTCTCATATGTAAAAAGACAAAACCCACATTCTAGGTTATTCTAAAGATTATATGACAATGTAAGTAAAATACCTAGTAATGCTACATGGCAAATAACGTTTATAGGCACATTAACTTTTCTAACCTCCACCATTAAGTTTTAATTAGTCATGTATAATTTACCCTTCATGAAAAATAGGTACTCCAGAATGATATACACAGACTTCTTCTAGACTCTGTGGACCCTGATATGTCTAAAAGAGAAAAAAGAGGAAAAAATTAGCTTCAGATCTCAATGTCATATTTCATAAACATTTGTAGAACTGGTGACCTCTAAGAACTATGAAAATGCTCAAGAAATAACAATTACCTAAAACATTCATAAATTTACCCCAGGCCATTCCAATAAGGAATGAAAAATGATTCTTTTTTAGATATGCTTAAGTTTTAGTTCCCTGTGAAAAAGGCAAATAGAAAAGTAGGCAATGGGATATATTAAGATGTTTTCAGACATTCAGGTATGAGGTCACAATTCAACATATTCAGGTATTTAAATTTATAGAATAATACTGAAACCAAGGGATTAGTATTCTCAACGGAAATACAGTTATAGCATGATTTATGTGTACAGGAAACTGTGTGGGCATTATGAATTAATAAGCAATTCTGGAAGTTCTATAGTGTTGTTGATTCCTTATCCCTAGGAAGGGTAAAATGAGCTGCAGACCTATAAATATATCCAGGGTTTGTCTGGAAGATCCGGGCCCCATTGCTGCTGTAGGTGAAGGCTCTACAGATGAATTCACAAAAAGTTATGTTAATAAAACACAGATGCAGCCAGTAGTATATTTTTTACTTTGGTATTTATAGCAACCACCTACAAGTACAGAAAATAAAATTCTGTATATTTACTTCTGGTAAATCCAAAGTACTGCCTGTGTACATCTCCTAAAGAGATTCCATAAGCACATAAAAATCAGTTATGTCAGATTCTGAACTTATCACTACTGCCCCTTCAATGCCTAATCTTCTTCCTACCTTATCTGATGGCACCATATCCATTCAGTCTCCCAAAGCAAAACTGCAGTCCTCTGCAGTTTTTTCTCTCCCTCCACCCATGTTTTCTATCATGAAATCCCATCAATTTAGCTTGAAAATATCTATCAGTTTAATTTGCTAACCTTTCTCATGATCACTAGCAGATTTTAGACAATGAGACTATCCCTAACAGATTCTAATTGTTTTCTCTGCCTTCCATTTCTGTACTCTCCTAATTAAAACAGGTATCACTCTCTTATAATAGTCCTTTAATTACATCTACCTCGTGCCTTACAGTTACCAGTTCCAGGTGGTTTGTAGATTTTAAATGTGCCTCTATATATGAGAAAATATTCATAGCCTTCAAGCAGACAAGCTTCTTGAAAAGAATATGAAGAGCACTAGTCAAACAAAATGGACAAATTGGGTTTTGTTATAATTAAGCAGCCCCTGTTTTATCAAAAGTCATTAAGACAGTGAAACTATGTAGTGTCTCTCTCTGGTTAAAAATAATAAGAATTCCTAAAATCAGTAAGAAAAAGCCAACTGACAAAAGAAAAATATGTAAAAGATTTCAGACATTTCACAAAAGAGGATATTCAAGTGACCCATAAGCATACAGAAAGGTGCCCAACCTCATCATCAGGAGCATGCAAATTAAAATCACAATGGGAACACTACACACTAACCAGAATCACTAAAATATAGAAGACGGATATTACAAAGTGTTAACCAAGGTGTTGAACAAATGGAATCAGCCTCATATACTGCTGACCAATGTGCAAAGATGATCATCTTGGAAAACTATGAGAAACTATTTGTTAAAGCTGGACACAGACACACTAGGATCTGGCAATTCCATTTCTAGTCACATACCTAATAGAAATGTATCCATGTGTCTCAAAAGTCAGGCACAAAAATGTTCATAGTAGCATTAAACAAAAATATTTAAAGGACAACAGAAAGGGTAAGTTGACTGGCAACATTCACACAGCAGCACATTTTAAAACGATGAACAAACTACAGCTACATGCAACAATGGTAACTATAACACACACTTCATTAAGCCAAGGAAGACAGGCATGAAAATCCTTGGTCTACAATTCTATTCACATTAAGCTCAGAAAAAGGCAAAACTACTCTACATTGATAGAAAAATGTGGGGTTTTTTTTTTTTTTGGGAGAAAATAATAAATGGGAGAAGGTATAAGAAGGGCTCTGCTTTGTGAAAATCCCTTGAGCTATAAATTTACTTACATCTATACTTTTTAATGTTATATTTCAGAGATAAAGATCAAATAATGGCCTCTCCAACCTTCCGTGAGATCTAACTTTTGAGCACTACAAAAGCCTTTAAAGATCCGGTCCTAAACTTCTCTCATTTAATCTCCACACCAACAAATTTTATACATTATGAGCTGCTCCTTGTTTGCTGTATACTCTATCACCTCTGCCTGAGATATCCTTTTTTTTTGCCCATTTCCAGAATTGGCATTCATGTTTCAAAATCCATCTGAGATTCCTCTCTGATCTTCCTGCACTACCCCAGCCTACCACTTGCACTGTCTCCTCCACCCCAGTACTCACTCTCTTCTATCTACTACTTCTACCTTACATACATGTAAATACATTTCCATTTCCAACCCTAAATAAGCAAGGTAATCTCAGACTTAACATGAGGGAAAATTACAAACCTGCTCCCCAAATCCTGTTTTCTCCTTCTTGGTTAATGGTGTCATCAGTCACCTAAGCTGCTGGAGCCCCAAGTCCCCTCCACTTAAAGTTCATTAGCAAGTTCTGCTAGTACTTCCAAATAGAATTCGTTCTGCATGATTTGTCATGAGCCAGGCAGGCACCGTTCTAAGCATTTAAGATACAGCAAAGAACAACAAAAAAAATTCTGTCCTTGTAAACCTTACATGAGAGAAGGAAGGGAAGGGAAAGTTAGATCATAAGCAAAATACATATGCAAAAGAAGTAGCATGTTATAAGGTGATTAGTGTCCTGGAGGAAAAAAAGGACAGTTGTGACTGGAGACGTTGGAGGGCGTGCAATTTCACATAGAGGGGTAAGGAAAATCTCACTGAGATGTTTGAGTATATCCCACATTTATCCACTTCTAAAAAATAAGCTCCAATCCCACTGCCTGGTCTTCCACAATTGCATCTTAGCTGGTTTTCCCTCCCCCAACTTCCCAATACCCCATTATATATGCCAGGTTATCAGCCAAAGAGGTCTTTTTAGAACCCTTCCTTAAGACAGAGAATTTCAGAGTGCTTGGGTGGCTCAGATGGTTAAGCATCTGCCTTCAGCTCAGGTCATGATCTCCAGGCCCTGGGACCAAGCCCCATGTCAGGCTCCCAGCTCATTGGGGAGTCTGCTTCTCCCTCTCTCCCTCTGCTTACACACTCTTTCTCTCAAATGAATAAATAAAATCTTAAAAAAAATAAAAAACAAAACAATGTCTTCCCATTATCCAAAAAATAAATAAATAAAAAAGCCCAAACCCCTCATTGTGCCTTATAATTGTGCTTTCCCAACTTAACCCCTACCTTTCATATAATTTCTTGACAAGCCAAGCTTTAAAGGCTCTACACATACTGCTCCCCTATCAGCTTGCAGGTTTACAAAACTCACGGCTTCATTATTTAGATTTCTGATTTAGTGTCACTTCCCAAAGGACTTTCCTGACAGCCTTATTTAACAGTTTTACTCTCCTGTTTACTATATTTTCTTTGTATCTACCTGAATTCATAATATTTAATTACCTATGTGTTATCCTTGTCCCTAAATTAGACTATCAGCTCCACAACAGCAGAATTTTTGCTTTACTTGATATTATATTTGCAGCCCCTGCCCCCAAATATCTGGTACACAGTAAGTATTCAATAAATGCTGACTGAATTAGAATTACTTATTCCATGACTCTGTCAGATATGATGTTCCTCAAAAGCTGAGTCTCTTATCCATGTTCACAGCTCTAGTCCATAGCACACTGACCAACACATAATAGGCACTCAAATGTTTGTTGAATTGAATCAGTAAATTGCACCCTCTTCTTCAAAAATTATCATTTTACTTTGATGACACAACACAAATTTTACAATATATACCTTTGAACACCCTCCATTTTTACATGAGGTTCCAATCTTAATTTCATCACTGTCCTCTTCTAAAAGAAAGGAGAGAAAATCAAATTAGAAACATTAAATTAAATACATTAGTGTCATTCTTAAATAACCTTTTCCATAAAACAAGTATTTGGAAAAAAAGTAAATCTAAAAAACATCAAAATTTTAAAACGATTTTGAATTACTAAGTTTTCTACGTGACCTGTTAGTTAATGTATTTAAAAAGCTAATAAGAAATCAATTTCTGTGATTAGGTTTTGTCCATGTCCCCAAATGATATATGACACATTTCTATTCTATAATGCAATACAATATCCAAAATCTTAACCCTATCAAAGAGAAATCATGAAAGGGGTACTACTTCCCTCCATGGTATCGAGTGTAGGTCAGAATACATTGAATATATTTTATATCACGTGCAATGAAACATTTACAATTATCAAATACATTAAACAGTTAAAAAGTAATGAATCACAGAATAAAAAATGTTTAATTAACAGTTTCTCATTTTAATAAAGACATTATGGAATAAACCACCAATTCATTTTGTGGTATTACTGGTATTCAGAAAACAAAAATAAATTCTTCACTATAATGTGCTACCTTTTTGTATTTACATTCAGTGAACTATACTGCTATCTCTTTTTAATTGTACAGAAAAGAAAATACAAAATAAAATCTTACCTTTCTTATTTTCTTCATTCCCCGAGGATAGTTTAAGTTTATCAAGTGCTTGTTTTAGGGAGGCAGATATTTTTAATTCCAAGTTTGTCATTGGTTCATCTGGGCTGGAGAATTTTTAAATTTTATTACCACTACCAATGTATCAATATATATATACACACACACACATATCTATCTTTTACTAAAAATAAATACACTAAGAACCAATTTATAAAAAGCCAAATGCTTTGTGAATCAAGTTTTTCCTATTAAATTGTATTTTACAAATAACTGCTATATGTATCTATACTTTCAAGTTTTAACAGAAAAATTCTGAAATTAAAATATTAAAACTCAGGTACCTGGGTGGCTCAGTCAGTTAAGGGTCAGACTCGATTTTAGATCAGGTCATGTCTCAGGTTCGTGAGAGCAAGCCAAGTCAGGCTCCACCCTGGGTGTGGAGGCTGCTGGGGATTCTCTCTCTTTCTCCCTCTGCCCCCCCATAAATAAATACATAAATAAATATATTAAGTCTCAAATAATCATGCTATTGCCAACATGGCAATTATTAATTAGAATTAATACTACTATTAATTATTAATCAGGTCTAAAAGGAAGGAAGTAAAGAATAGGGTTCCATGTTTGCCAAGAGGGAACCATGAAATACATTTACATTCCACACCTAAGTAGAATGCTGAGAATAGAATTAACAGGCAACAAATATGTACTAAAGTGAATCCATATTCCAGCAGTGGAGATAATTCACTTTGTGTGGACACTGGTTATATGCATCCATACATTCAGATAAAATTATATCACAAAGCAATTTCGGTAGGCTTAAAAATCAATAACACCCTCCAACACTTCATAATGATTAAGTGTTATGTGTACAATTTATATAAAACCATTCAATAAGTATTAAGAATATTAAAAAATACAACAAAAATAGAAATCCTAAGTTATTCATTCCACATCCTTAATGAAAACAACTACTGTAGGAAGATGTAGGAAGTATGAAGACAATACATAAAAACCTATATTCCCATAATCTCTACAATACTACCAAATGAATTTATAGAAAAATATTTAATTTCTCTCACTTAATTAGTAGTCCATTATTTAAAGTAAATACTAACTCATACTAATTAGACACCACTGCAATACTTAAAAATGAGCCATGCCAAAGTTGTCTTTTCCTCATAATATTTTTTTTTAAACTGGCAAATCAGCCAGCAAGGAATGTGATAAAGTCTCTCATGATTATAAATAAAGTGGAGATGGAATAAAAATCAGTTTAAGTAGTTTGGTTAAATGAACAAATTATCAAAAAGTCTCTCAGGCCTCTTGTATTGGTCCAGTATTATTCAAAAGACTATAAATTAACATCAATAAAGAAAACATTAGGTCCATTATGGGAATAAAAATATCAACTTGGGGGGGCGCCTGAGTGGCAGATGGTTAAATGTCTGCCTTCAGCTCAGGTCATGATCTCCAGGTCCTGGGATCAAGTCCAGCAATGGGCTCACTGCGAAGCCTGCTTCTCCCTCTTCCTCTCCCAATGCTTGTGCTCTCTCTCTCTAATAAATAAATAAAATCTTTAAAAAACAAATATCAACTCGGACCATATTTGAGGCCAAACCATCTGTTTTCTAAATCTAATATTTTGGTTCTAAAACAATACTGAAGTGCAAAATGAAGGAGGCCTGGTTTAACAGTGGCAGCCAACATGCATGTGTGAGAATATTAAACGGAGTTTAGTTGACCAGAAGGTAGGTATGAACAATCTGTGTAATTCTACTGAAAAATGAGCAAAAGGTATTTTAAAAGTACTTTAACAGATCTGCCATCTAAATCAAATAAATAAAATTTAATAGTAATAGCAAAATTATCAGTTGTCAGGTATCTGAAAGTAAAAGAGGAGTGACTAGGCTTGTTCTAGTGACAAAATATGGACAAATGAAAGAGACAGAATTTGGCTCAACACAAGGAAAAAATATACAATTAGTAACAATAAAATGGACCACTTTAAAATAAAAGTAAATTCTTCTTCACTAGAATTATCTGAAAGGAAACTAAATATCCTTCTGTCAGGAATGTCCTAGAAGATATTCAAGAAAAGAGCAGAGGAATGAAGAGGAAGATGTCTAAAGTTCTTTTTCAACTCAAATTAATTCTCTGACAATAATTCCTTTCTCGAATTTCACGATGCTACAGTGAAAAAGACATGTCAAGTCAAAGACAGATGTGCGTTCTCTGCTTTTGACATATAATGATCATATACTGAACAAATATGCAATGGAAGTCTACTGTGTACATGCCCTAAACTTGAAGGGGAAATAAAAATGGAAGGTATACTTAAGGGAAAATCCAAAAGATAACAAGTTGGTGACCTGCATAACAGCTATAAATGGTATTATGTAAAATCATAAAATACCAAGAACAAATGCTATTATCCACTCGTGACAAAAATATACAACTCTATAAAGTGTACCTTGGCCTTTTTATTGCTTCTACTGGTTTAGGGGCTTGAATGATGTGCTCCTGAAACTTGGGTTTCAATTCAGAAAGTTCTTTCTTCTCAGTAGTCTTGACTTCAGGTTTCACTGGCTCAGGTGGCTTCTCACTATTATGCCTGCCTTTTGTACAGCCCTGTTGGGAAAGATAAGAGTTATCCTAGAATCTGTTTCACATGCCATGATAGAAAAATTATTTTCTTTATTAATAAATTCTATTGTACGCTTTCTCCACACAGACTTATTTTAAGAAACTAAAAACAGAACTCTAAATTTGCAATATTTGTAAGTAAGTTCTTCTATCTTAACGTATTTTAAAAGCCTTTAAATATACTTCATAAGTATCAGCTTATGAAGTATATATTGTATACACAGCATAAACTTTTAACAGTAAAATTCTGGAAATTTCACATGGAATTCTACAAATTATTAAACCAAAAGGGTCTTTATTTGAGCCCTAGTTCTTCTACTTATTAGTTATTTGACCTTGAGAGCAAGGGAATCTTTTTAAAATTCAGTTTCCTCAAAATGGAGGTAATGGCACTTAAGATATTTCTTGAGAGGATTAAGTAAAATAGAGTATTTGTCACATCTGGCAGGTAAGTAAAACATGCAATGTAACAACATCCCTGAAACTGTAACTTCAATGGCATGTCATTTCCTTAACGGCTTTTGTTTTTTTTTTTTCCTTAAGGGCATACAAAATAAATGGTACATCTTGGTAGTATCTTAGCTTTGAGAAATATCTATTGTTCCTCACTATAAAAATGCCTTAAATTGCTATGTACCACTTCCTTCTCAATGTACTTTAAAGAATACTCATATCAAGGACAAACCTGTATTGGCAGGTGACTAATTCGTATCGTTAAACTTTTCTCTCTAAAATGGATAAACTCCTTATTTTAAAGGCTGTCAAGGCAGGTGAGTCCACTTGAAAAAAGAGGTGAGCTCCACTCTACGTGCAAATTAACAGACCATTCAATAGATGTCCGAAATCAGACTCCTCAAAACTGGAGCTTCCCACTGTTTATACTTTCTCAGGAGATAATCTAGGAAAAAAACTGATACTTACTACAATGCTTAAAAAATCAGAAAAATCAGTTGTTCTTCTCTTACAGCAAGACCAACCCTAGGAAACAGGAAAAAAACTGAAAACTTAATATGCAGAGAACCACAACCCAAGAAGAGTCTACTTGCACTTATGTACTTGAATCTGGCAGTGCCTTGCACATGTATAGATTTCACAGTTTTGAGTGTTATAAATGAATCAAGTGAAGTGATTTTTAGTTTGATTTAAAAAAAGCCAATTAACCAATGTTAAAGGTAATTTGTGTTGTGACTCATCACAAAAGGAAGCACCTTAATATAGAAAAACAAAAATCACTTTCAAGACCAGTACTTGATTTTTAGAAAAGAAATATTTTATAACTTCTAAAAACATCATATATTTTAAAGGGCCTGGGGAGTAAGTGAAGTGCTTTACTTTAAAAATTCAGGAAGTTAGAGACATTAATTATAATAATTCAGCTTCTAAATAACTTACTGTAGGTGTCCCCCCCCAATAAGCATTCTATTTTCAGAACATAGACTGATTAGCATAGTAGCCTAAGAATTGCTAGGTTAAATGATCTTTTTAGTGACAAGCATAAAAATATGGAAATTGCAATGCCGTGTGTGATTACTAAACAAAATATCAAGTGGCTTACCAAAAAATGGCTTTAAGCTGTCATCTGTAATTCCAATGTATTATAAAGAATAAGAAAATAAAAATGCAGCAGTTTCACGACCTGGGATGTTCTAAATTAGACTAGAGGCTAGGATTTGCACTTATCCATCTGGGCCTCACTGCTTTTCTCAATATACTATATGAAGAATTTGGTAGTGATTGTTTTCACACTATTTTCTTGCAAGATTACTTTAAAGAAAATGTTTAATATGCTATAATTTAAATTTTCCTTTATTTTGAAATTGAATTCTCTTTTATTCTTTTATTCTCTCTTTTTCTCTAAATTGAGATAGAAATGAAAACCTACTATAACCTTAAAATATATTTAGTTAGCACTGATAATATAGTCATCAAAAAAGTTATTCTGTATGAGAAAATGCTTTATTGTCTTAATCATATATAAAGAATTACAGCAGATATTCTAGGGATACTGAGATATACACATGATACATAATATATGTTCCCAAATGCCAATCTGCGATCTATGGTAGTCCTCAGTAAAATAAAAAAATGAAAGACAGGGCACCTGTGTGGCTTAGTTAAGTCTCTGCCTTTGGCTCAGGTCAGATCCCAGGATTCTCGGATCGAGCCCCACCATCAGGCCCCCTGCTCAGTGGTGAGTCAGCTTCTCCCTCTATCCCTCCCCCAGTCTGTGCTCACTTGCTCTCTCACAAGTAAATAAAATCTTTTAAAAAAAATGAAAGATATATTTAAGTATGCGAGTATAAGCTTGTCATTTCTTAAGAAGGATTGTCTCTTCTCTGTCTTTGGCACTTCTAATTTGAATATTAAAATGTTCTTTCTTTTGTATATGCAATGTTTAACTTCTTATTTGCCAATAAACTGGAAACAGTAGATATTACACTGATTTACCTATTTTGTCTGTCTACGTATTTGTGGTGAAATCCAATAGTATTAGAAAATACAGGCCTTCAAGAAATGTTTGTAGAGACAATAGACAGCAGGATTGGAAAAGAGAAACAAAAATACTTCTGAGTGAAATCCTTAAGATTAATTCAACAGGGTGATTAACAGTAGTAAAAAAAGAACAATGGATTGAATGACTAGAAAGTTTGTGATATCATTACTAGCAGCAGCAAAGTTTAAATGCAGGCTATTTTAAGAGTTCACGTTAAAAACTGGTTTGCAGTTGCAAATGAAATGGAAATATTCTGCAGAAGCCACTAGCACAGAGATGACTTTTACGGACAGAAACGCATGTAGTCACTAAATGAGAGAAAATAGGAAGCTAAAGACAAAAGTGAAATACATAGTAGATAGTAACATACCAAAGGAGAAGAAAGAAAAAAAAATTTACTAAGAAAAATAAACATAGAATAAATGACAGTCCAGGAAAGCTAAAATCTCCTCACTCTTCTGCAAAAGTAAATATTTCCCAGAACCACAGCTTCCATGCCCCCAAAAGTCTGTAAAGCAGCTAAAAAGATGTAGGAAGAGTCAGCTCTCAACTTGCCCTGTGGAATGGTTGTTCTATTTTCCTCACTTAGAACTAACCACATTAACATAAACCTGTTATCTGTTTATACACCTTTATTAACACTTGGCTAACTGTTAAATACCAAAAGGGTCCAACTGCTCCTTCAAAGGATAATTAGAAATTCAAAAGGCATCAACAATATTGAAACATGAAAGATTGTTTATGTTCCTAAAAACAAAGAACCAACACCTAAAACCATGGCAGTCACACCGCGACACTTTCTTCTGAGATAAATGTTACCATATTATCATAAATTGTAAAAGATCAAAAAGACACAAAGAAAAACATGTTCAAACAACTATTTATTATTTCTCTAATTCTCCGGAACACCAAGGAAGTACAGGTGGAAAACAGGTAGTATCTCAGTTTGGCAACCTTAACTGTTCATAGCAATCTTTCCTAAAATCCAGAGCTGTTCTTATTAAACAGTTAGCTGCCTGACAGATTAAGAAATTAAGATTCAAGGGACTCCTGAGTGGCTCAGTTGGTTAAGCAGCTGTCCTCAGCTCAGGTCATGATCCCAGGGTCCTGGGATCGAGCCCCACTCAGCAGGGGGTCTGTTTCTCCCTCTCCTTCTGCCTTCTGCTCCCCCTGCTTGTGTGCACGCTCTCTCTCTCTGACAAATAAATAAATGAAATCTTAAAAAAGAAAAAAAAGAAATTAAGATTCAATATACTGCTTTCACTTCCCCTCAAGATTAAAAAGAAATGAAGAGTATATAGAAAACGAGAGTTGGAATGGAAATAACATAATTTTATAACTAAGAAAGACCTTAAGATCACCATTTACTGTCTTTGTCTTTAATGGAGTACTTGCTTAAAGCACCCCAAAAAGGTCATTAAGAAAGCAAAAAGTCACAAGCTAAGAAAAAAAAAATTCAGTATTATACCTCTAAATTTAATATACAAATATGAAGCGAATGAAATATACTAAGTTCTTACCTTTAAGGCATCATGAAAGACTGGAACACCTGGGTGATATGTGCAAGCATCTGGTCAAAAACAAAGAGGAAAAAATACACTGTATTATGAATTAAAAAAAATTTTTTTTTCAGATGTTAACATTTAATCCTTTTTCCAAATGCAGGTAATACTCTGCTTTTCCTTAAAAATTCACAAATGCCTGAGTTTTCACATGGCACACAGGGCTTAATACAGTATTGTATTACAATAGTAATAGTTAAACTTGTAATTCAAGAGTATGATGGCTGTGGATAAAAATAATACAGAACAGTGCAAGTATAACAAATTGTATTCTATTCCTTGAATCTTTGTAATTAAACTTTAGTACCAAAACTTCAAGCTCCACAATTTTGACCATCACATTCCAATTCTATTTACAAAAATACTATCAAACTTAAGCGTTCTATGTGCATTGATCGACAAATTGCCCAGGAGATTCTTTAAAAAGATATTTTATAAGAGTACACTCAAAATTTTAAAAACTGATGTAATATCTAATTGCTAATTTAATTATCATGGACAGGTGTCAATAGCTAGATACAAATATCATTAAATAGATGTTTAAGTTCTACAGTCTATTTTCAGGGTTGCCTGATTGTTATTCTGTATCTCCCTACCACTCCCCATTATACCATCAATTTTCACGAACTCATGAAAATGAGCCTAATACAGTTTGCAATATGAAATATTACATTTAAAAAATCAGAGAATAATAAACAATTATTTTCTGACTAGAAACAACCATGAGCTTAGAAAAAACAAGTCAGTTTCACATCTGTGCAATTTTCTTATAAGGCTACTTCCCCCCACCTTTTATTGTCTGTTTAACTTTTAATTGGCCACAACCTCTGATTCCTGGTATTGCCTTAAAAGGATTAATTCCTGGTACTTACAGATATCTTTCTACTCCTGTATTAATAGCCAGTATGGCTTCTGTAGTAACCAGGTATTACACAGATACTATGTTAGGCTAACAGAACAACAAAGTGTCAGGTATTTTTATGGTACAGTAAATAAACCCATGGAATAAGAACAAACTATAAATTGAGGGAAGTAATGGAATTAAGGACTGAAAAAGGAAATTCAAAGTAGAAATGAATATATGGAAAGATATGAAGTTGAGAACAGAATTTTAAAAAGAATAGGATATTTTCAAATATTAAACTTACATATCATCAGAGGCATCAAATACATAATGCATAACAACTTGTAAGAGGCATAATCATCATAATAGTCATTTTGGGTAGAATGGCAGCAGGAGTGAGTCAGGTCTTAACCTTACAACTGGTAGCAACAAAATTTGAAAATCACTGCTTTCAGGGCGCCTGGGTGGCTCAGTCGTTCAGTGTCTGTCTGCCTTTGGCTCAGGTCATGATGTCCTGGGATTGAGCCCCACGTCTGGCTCCCTGCTCAGCGAGAAACTTGCTTCTCCCTCTCTCACTCCCCCTGCTTGTGTTCCCTCTCTCGCTCTCTCCCTGTCATATAAATAAATAAAATGTTTAAAAAAAAATCACTGCTTTCAAATGTAAATAACAAGTAGATGGTTATTTTCCTCTCTAGCCTTTATCAGGTTTACCAGTTTTGCTCAAAATTGTATTTTATGTCTAACGTTGTAGCAGTTAAGAGCCACTTTTCATTCTGGGTCTAACCCTGACTCAAATACTGGCTCTGCCTCCTAGCAGCTGATTCAGTTTCTATTTTTTATATGTATATATACACACACACATACACACAAATGTGAAGTGGTGCTTTTTCCAGCATAACTTTAATATGTGAAAGATACCAACTGTGTCTTCTCTAAACATTAATTTCGCTTGTGTTTCAAACTAAAACCTGGTATCCACTTAGAAGGAAGGCATTTTATTTTTGTCCAAAGGTCAAACCTTTCCCATTCCAAAAAACTCTCCTAACCAAGTCCACAGTTTGCTATTAGCTCTTATCTTCTACTTCCGATCTCCATTTTCTTAACTTATCATTGAAACAACTTACTTGGAGTTAAGTCTCTAACCCCCATATTCCTAAAGCAACTAAACTTTCCACAACATTACTGGAGCTCCCTGCTGAACTTGGTATTGATCACACAACCCTTGAATCTCTACTCCTCTCACTTTCCCACTCCCCCCACGCCCATCTCTCTCCTAGGCATTATTACCCCCTCCCAACCGCCACATACACACTTGCACACACTCACTGCTGACTTCCAAAAAATGGCTGTTATCTCCCTCATAATTTCAGGCTGGTACAGAACTTTCTATAAACAAACATTTTTACTTTGGGACATTACTGTCCTAGGACAAAGCCTCAGTCTTTCCCTTTATTTAATATTAAAGTAAAATTCTTCGATTCTGTCATCCACTGAAACCTCACAATTTTCTCTTTGAATAACTTCATATTAATATCATAAAAATGTCAATGACAGAAACATGAATATTGTACAAAGACTGAAAGACCGGATTCAACTTTATCCATTAAATCCTGCCAATAGTCTCATCTTTTGAAACCATGTCACCAATTCACCTGTTCACCAAGTCCTTCAGACAACTCAGGTGGAAGAGATTTTAAAAGGCACAGATTTTAATTTCCTTCGCAAGGCAGGAACCATGCTGTTACCATGGTGAACCCGGCTTCTCTCTAAAATACGTCTATTAATACATACTTCATACGGGTGTTGTGAAGATTAAGTGAAATGATGTAATAAGTGATAGATCAACGTCTGGCGTATAAAAAACATACAATAATTGCTAGTTGAATTTGACAAAGTGGTGTCATTTCCCACGGTATTCAAGAAATCAGCTCACTTTATCCCATTCACCATTTAGAATTCCAATTCATTGATGGTTCACCTAGTCTAATCACTTTCACTTTACATCCTTAACTGTACACGTAGTCACAATCACTGTATTCTGAGGATGGCACGTTATTAACATGGGAGGATCATAGCACAACTACGCAATAAATAAGGCGACTAACTAAGACAAGGGTAACAAAGGTACCATCCACCCCGCCAGCCACATCAGAACTTAGCGTAAAGATACAGAGTAATTTTCTTCATCCAGGACACTTAAAAAAAAAAAAGTAACTTTATAACAGTTGGCTGGACTGAACAAGCGGAAAAACAAGACTTTCAGAAAAATAAACTATACACTAATACAACGAGCCGAACATAAATGCTAAAATCACTCGGCCCGCTGCCCAACCCTCCCGTCCGTCTGTCCGTCTCTCTCGCACAGACGCGCGCACACCTGCCGCTAAGCGAGCCCTGCAGCACCCGGTTAACTTTCACTCCCCTAGAGAGACCGCGCGGAGGGGGCCAGGGAAGGGAGAAGGCTACTCTCAATTCCGGGCGACTGGGCGAGTGAGCGGACGACCGGGAAACACGTGGGGCCGGGAGAGCGGAGCCGCGGGGCCGCGGGGAGCGGGTCGGACGCCTCGGCCGAGCGCCCGGGCGGGCGGGCTGCGAGCGCGGCCCTCAGGGGCCGAGACGGGGCAGCACGACGACGGCTCGCGGGCTGACCCGGGACGCCCTTGGGCCCAAGGGCGTCCCCCGGCTGCGGTGGAGAGGGCAGGAAGGGCTGGCGGCGCCTTTCTTACCGTCGGAGTTGGTCTCGGGATCGAAGCGCTGCCCGCAGCCCCGGTTGTAGCACAGCAGGGCCATTTTCTTTCCCCACCGTTAAAGGTCAGGGCCAAGGCCAGGGAAGAGCAGGACAGCGCGCGCACAAGCCCCCTGTCGCCACCACCGGTCTGCAGGCTGGGGCGGCTGCCGGCTTCCGGAAACGGACGGTTCCGCTTCAGGAACCTTCGCGAATTTTCCGGTCGCGCAGGCGCAGAGCAGACGGGAAGAGGCGGAGGGAGCGGCGGGAGCCCCGGCTGCCGCCGAGCAGCTGTGGCTTGGGCTCCGGAGGCTGGCGGCGGGGTTTGGAGGTGGCGCCGGATATTTGAAGACGAGAACCTTAAAAGCAGAACGCGATGGCATCCTGGGGGCTGACGTGCTGTCTCCAGATTTCGTCACTGGGTAGCTCCTGCAGCCGAGCGGCCGTCCTGCCGGCTGGGCCCCAGCACCGCAGCCGCCTCCTTGCTTTGAGACTGCTGTCATCACGGCAGTGCGCTGTGAACGCTTCTTAGCGGTTCGAGAGGAGCCGCAGGGAACCGCACAGTATTGGCGAATCCTCTGCCTCCATCGTGGTCGCTCGGTAAACGAGTTGAGGAACCGGACGAAATCTCCCTGGGTGCTAGGTCTCCGTGGCCCTGGTCTCTGGAGCGCTGAAGAAATGTACGCCTCGGGCGCAGTTGTGATAACGGAGTGATCGAGGCCAAATCACTTTGAAAATACAAAGCACTTAAAATCAGGATGTCTATAGTATTGATTAAATACAGTGCTAGAAATGGTTGCTGTTGCTCTAAGACCCTGGGGTAAATTGGCGTTGTTTCATGTTAGCCTCCATTTGATCGGTTTGCCAATACTTGTTTCTTCAGTCCTGGAAGCGCTAAAAAGATTGCATCAAGTGCATTATAAAAAGCGTGGTATTACACTAATGAGCACACGCTAAGGATACCAGCTGCAACTTCTGTATTTCCTAAACTTGGGACGTTCGAAAGAAAAACACTTTTTAATAGCAGGTGTACTGACAGTCCTAGAATAGTAACATCAGTAGTTCTTAAATAGAACTAAAAAGCTATACAATGTTTCCAGTGATACCAAGTCTGTCAATGAGAGATGGGCTCAAAATCTTCCCACCCCGATAAAAAAGACTTGTCATTTTTCCGTATTCCCTTCCTCTTTTTGTACCTAGAATTATTACATGTTTATGTAGTAATCTCAACATGGATATATACAGTATATTGTTCTTCGTTTAATCTGAGTATTTTTGTTTCATAATCATTAGAAGTGAATAGTCTGTTCAATAAGCACTGACCGTTTTTCCTTTAATCTCAACTTTATTATACATTGTTTTTATTTTTTTAGATTCACCTCCTGGATAAGTTTTGATAACTGGCAGTTCTGGAGTAAAGGGCTTAAGCCTTTTAAAATAAATTTAAGGTTTTAAAGATAAATATAGCCAGTTGTTTCCAGTAGGTGGTACCAATTTTCAGTTTCACCAGCCATGGATTGGAGGAACAGACCATGGAAATTAATCTTACACAGTTAGAAATGGATTGATGAAGACGTTTAGAAAGTTTAGGTTGTGGTTAATTTAATGGTCTGAGTGTCCTATCACGGCAACATTGCCAGCATTATTAATCAAATTAATCAAATTAATAAATACTTTGGTAGATAATTTGAAAATGCAGAAATATATTAAGAACAAAACCAATAATTCTACCACTCAGCAGTAAGTACTGAATCACTAAAATAACTCTGATAAATTTATTTCCAGGTTCCCTCCCCCAGACATTTATTTATTGGTATGAATGTTAAACAAAACAAAAAAACAGCAACAAAACCCCCCAAAGAATTGGAGTCATAATATATATGGAAGTTTATGTTCCTCTTTTGGGTATTTTAGTAACAAAATTAAATCATTCTCTTTTTTTAAATGATTTATTTATTTATTTGAGAGAGAGAGAGAGACAGAGATAGAGAGCAGGAGCTGTGAGGAGAGGGAGAAGCACACTCCAGGCTGAGCAGGGAGTCCAGTGCGGGGGTCAATCCCAGGACCCCAGGATCAGGACCTGAGCTGAAGATAGGTGCTTAACCAACTGAGCCACCAGGGCACTCCTAAACCATTCTTATTAAGGAGGCAGAGACAATACATTACACTCCGTTCCCAGCCAGTTCCACTCCATCTCCACACTACCACAAACTGTTTGAGAAACTCTGTGGTCTTAACACCGCATAATTTACATAGCCTTTAAATCCAGGTCCGTTCCCCCTGCCCCAACACACACGTACTGTTACACAGAATCTTGAGATTTTTCCCATGTTATGAAAACAATGGTATACAATAGTTAAGTCATGGAGCTTTGGATTCAAACCAGGATTCAGATTCCAGTTCTGCAATGTAGTAGCTAATAATCATTTCAGGAAATCTCTGGGTTTTCATTATAGACTTGACCTGGCTATCTATCTACAGCAGGATGTCCAATCACCAGGCTTAAGAAGTGATCTTAATTATTTTGATTAGTCATGTAATATTGAACATATACATTTTCCTCCCTTTTCACATCCCACTAAAATTGTGGAATAAACAAATAAAAGTAAAAAAAAAATAAATCCACAAGGGCAAATTTGAATAGGGTATTACAACAGATATATTATAACAACAAATTTTGTTTTGTTTAATTTTCTCTTTTTTTGGTATTTAGGAATATTTGTGGTTTTGTTCAGATTGTTCCCTGTATACTAATGCCTAATTACCTTTTACTTTTTTCTTTCTCAGACTTTCCTACTCTGTCAGATTTAATTGATTTTGACTCTGAGTTGTTTCCTATAGGGCAATCAATGAGATTACTCCTCTATTCTTCCTTCACCTCTCATTTTGATTTTTTTTCTACTGTTAGAAAATGTAGCATTTGCATATAAGTCTTCCACCCTGAATCCTGGTTTATTATTTATTATGTAAATGTATTTATTATTAATATATATGTTAATATATAAATGTATGTTTGTCAAATCTAAGTATTTATAATAAATATAAAGAATATTTTCACTAGTCTTTCACTAGTCTTCCAACTTAAGTTTCCTGGCATTCTTGTCAGATGAAGCTTATTTTGTAGTAGAGTTGACAGAAATCATTTATGAAAACAATATTCCCTGATCTTTTACATGTTTAAAACGGCTTCTTCTAAAGACCTGAAACTTGAAGGAGGACTTGAATGGACATAAAATCCTTATTTCATACTAAGAGTTCAGAATTTACTTAGTTCATACTAAACTCAGAATTTATAAATATTTTTTATATATAACTGAATGGGATTTCTTTTTTTGTGAGACCAAGCCTATGTTGAATCAAATGTAAAACAGAATAAAAGGAAAAAACTTCATCATACCAGTCGTGTTTTCTTGTTGCTTCCCTTCAGCCCTCGAACGTTTAGAAGTGTCCTGAACGTGGGGCACCTGGAAGGCTCAGCCAGTTGAGCATTTGACTCTTGATTTCCACTCGGGTGATGATCTCAGGGTCCTCCCCCGTGGGGATCTGCGCTCTGCGTGCAGTCTGCTTGAGATTCTGCCTCCCTCTCCCTCTGCCTCTCCCCTCGCTGTGTGTGCCCTCGCTCTCTAGGAAAATAAATAAAATTCTTAAAAAAAAAAAAGTCCTGAACTTATTTCACTACTCTGTAGATCAATATAAATGTCCTACAACAGTACTGCATATTTAGTAAATGATTCTTCCAAAATTTGGTTACTTTTTAAAAAAAAAACTGAACATCTATAGCTGAAATATTTAATAAATTTGGATTGACAAAACCCTTCAGATTTTGAAGTCCTTAGACTATTGCAAATAAAATAAATAAATAAATACCAAAAAAAAAAAAAAACCCAAACCCAAAGATTGAAAAAGATTACAAACAAGAATTGCATTGAAATTTATCCCTACAAAGGAAGGGAGAAAATAAAACAAATAACTAATAAGAGAGACTAGAGATGATAATTTTGTATATTAAAAAACATACATTGATGCTTATACTCTAGCATGCATGCGCACAGTTATTTGAAGAGTGCAACTTTTCTAATATTACCCCATGTTTGAATTTCTGCTATTGGCAGCATCCCAATGGAAGTAATTTAGTAAATTGTGAATATGTTTTCTTCTGATTAAACTCTCATTTATTTGTTTTTAACTTTTAATTCTAATCTAAGATAGTGTCCTTATTAATTTTAATAACCTGAATAGGAGGTGAGAATCATACACATTTTTCGTCCCACCTCCCATTCTCATGGTCCACCATTTTACTACGGTCATTGTGGATGTAACCTGACATCTCATTTCATCTGCATTACATACCTTTCTCTGTCCCATCCCAGGCTTCTCAGGTGCCAATGTGTAAGATGCCTGTTAGCCATTCTGATACCTACCAAACTTAGAAGTGAAAGGAGCAAACGTGTATGATGCAACCCTTGACAATTCTTGGCTGGGGACTGGTAGATAAATGCTTCTGATTCTGTGCCTCAGCTAGACAATTCTGAAGTGTATTCTACAAGGCTTCTTAGAGGAATTAACTGCTAACTACTTATTGCAGTAATAATGCTGCTCAGTAATTTAAGCTAGGAGTCAATATATCTTCCCTCTCTTGTCTTTCCAGTTTCCCACTGACAAGTGGGAAATTCCAAATTATTCTTTGGAATAATTTCCTAAAATAAACTATTTCCTAAAATAAACTGCAAGCTTTTGTCTCCAGCTTTGCTTTCAGAGAGGACCTAGGCTGAACCAAACTGAAATATGTGCATTACTGTCTTTTTAAAAATTAAATCTTCAAAAAATTAAATTCATCATATCTCAGAATTTTATTGAATTCTATTAACAGAAAAAAGAAAAGACAACTTTATGGGCTGAAAGTTTGAAGCTATTGTCAATTAGGAAGAATTGATCTCCTTGTGCAATCATTGCTGGCTTTTCCGTAACATTACATTTCCTTTATTGTCTACAATGCTGCCCTTTCCAAACAATTTCAATTTTCATTAAGCTTTGGTTCTTTAGATGAAGCATATGAGTGCCAAATGACTTGTTCCAATTTGAATAACCGAAATTTGAAATTTTGTTGCTGACTCATTTATTTGTAGCCCACTTTTCTGTCATCCTATAAATAGAGAAATAATCACTAGGGCTTCCAGTTTCTACAGAATTTTATATGCATGGTCCTGATTTTGGGATATTCTACATTTTTTTCTAAAGAAAAAGTCCATTTTTGTGATAGTTTCTTGTATATCTTCTTTCCTTCCAAACTATAAACTTATGCAGTTTGTGAAAGTGGATAACAAGGATTGCTTTTAAAGAACATTAAGACATACAAATCCACTTTATATATCCAACTAACATGTAAGATCCTTGGAGGCAGGGATTTTTGTCTCTTTATTCACTATTACATCCTGAATACTTACATCAATAAGTATTTGTTGAATAAACTGAATGATTAAATTTGTATGCACTCGATAGGAAAAGAAATAAAAGACAATCAAATCAAATTCAAAAGATGGTCAATTACAACCAAATTTTTTCTTTAGCCTGTAGAATTTGGAGAAAAGTGAACAAAAAATGTAAATATAGAAATTAATTTAGAGATATTTATATTACAATTAACAAGACAATATTTAAAAACATACGAATTCCATGTAGACTGAAGTTAGTTTACATGAAAGCAGCAGGAAACCTTTAAGTTGGAATCTATCTCTTTCTAAAAAACAACTTAACTGGGCGCCTGGGTGGCTCAGTGGGTTAAAGCCTCTGCCTTCGGCTCAGGTCATGATATCAGGGTCCTGGGATCTGAGCCCCGCATCGGGCTCCCTGCTCGGCGGGGAGCCTGCTTCCTCCTCTCTCTCTGCCTGCCTCTCTGCCTACTTGTAATGTCTCTCTCTGTCAAATAAATAAATAAAATCTTAAAAAAAAAACAACTTAACTATGGGTAATTATGGACTCACCAAGTCTCCCAAAACTTAAGCATTGTTGTAAGATATAAATATTTTGCCACAAGATGGCAGCAAAGATTTATTTTAGAATCATTGGACACTTAATAGTTAAACCAAATCATGTGCATCTTTAAAAGTTACAATGTGTAAGGAAAGTGGGAGATACATTTTTATTATTCCTGGGAGGTACCACTTCATTAGAAAGGTTGTATCCTTGGTATCCAGAGTTTCTGTGACTCTTTACACATGCCCCTCTCTTTTATACTCTCCGTTCAATTTCATTTTCTTTACATCCTCCCAGATTAATCTTAAATTACAAATCTGAATATGTCACTTAACTAAAAAACAAACAAAACAAAACAACAAAAACCCTTCGGTAATTTCCTAAACCATGTGGAATAAAGAAAAATCTTTTTGGTTTATTCACTCAGCCTATTCAGTAACTATATTCTATGTACAAGTTGCTATGATAGGCACTAGGAATAGAAATGTGAATAATGCTTTTCATTTGGGGAATTACAAACATGTAAAGATACAGCTGCCACAAAGCACTTACCTGGAGAAAGTCTGATTTGGGGACTGACGAGGTACAAAAAAAGGGAGGAAGGTGAGAGATGAGTTTGACTGTGGGGCACCAAGGTCTGGAATTTAGGGAAAATGTCTGGGCTTGAGAGAGAAGTTTGACAATCAATACACAAGTATAATCGAAGGGCATATAAATATAACTGGTAAATTTTTTCATTGAATCCCCATTTTAAAAATGTACATATATAATTACAAAAATATTTAAGAACTATAGAAATGACTAATGTGAAATTCACCCAGAATTAATGTGAAATTCACCCAGAATATATACATGAATATATAATAGAGAGAGAGAGAGACTTATCTTACATATAAACACAACTTATCTGTGCATACTCTATTTGTCTTTGTATATATAACAGATCATAAATAGGGTCATAAAACACATCCTGTTTTTGTAACTGCAGCTCACTTAATAATAAGTTGAAATGTGGAAGCAGGATGGGGCAGCAAATGAGACTGAAAAAGACTGGCTGTATAAAAGGAAAGGCAAGCTATGTGAGAATTCGGAGAATGGTGTCATGTATGACAAGAATTGAGTGACGTTTAGGAATGGAATAATTTAGTGTCGAGTTTGACAGAATGATTAACTGAGAAGAGAACTAAGAACAATCAATTGGATTTGGCAATTAGTATCCCAGATGGTGACCTCTGCCAGAATAGCTTTAGCCTGCTATGTGACAATGAGGGATGAGAAGCAAGGAAGTGGTGGCAGTTGTCATGAACTTTTCCTGTGAGAAGATTCGCTTGAAATGGAAGAGATTAAAGCATAAGTATAATTTGCGAAGAAACAACCTGGTGGACAAAGAGAGTTCTAAAATATAAGACAAAGAGGAAAAAACTAATAGAACAAGATTCTGGAGAGGTCAGGTGTGGTTAAAAAAAAACTAGGCAAAGTATTTGTTTATACATAAAGAGAGGGTCTTTTTTTTAAGATTTTATTTTTTAAATTTATTTGAGAGAGAGAGAGAGAGAGAGAGAGAGAGAGAGAGAGAGCTCAAGCAGACTTCCTGCTGAGTGGAGAGCTCCACTCAGGACTTGATCTCACGACTCTCATATCATGACCTGAGCCAAAATCAAGAGTCAGACACTTAAGCAATTGAGCCATCAGGTGCCCCTGTTTTTGTTTTCCTTTTGAGTATAGTTTTTAGGTGCAGAAGTGAAGGTTCGACATTCAAGGGACCCCTGGGTGGCTCAGTCAGTTAAGAGTCTGCCTTTGGCTCAGTTAAGAGTCATGATCCCAGGTCCCACCGTGGCTCCCTGCTCAGCAGGGAGTCTGCCTCTCCCTCTCCCTCTTCTCCCTACTCATGCTCTCTGCCACTATCTCTGTCTCTCTCTCTCAAATAAATAAAATCTTTTAAAAAAGTTCACATTCAAGGATCTTTATACTACAGTCTCAATCCTTTATTAATACACTTCATGTGGCTTATATGTGAATCGAACTGAATTATTTCCTCTTGCCATGATATATCCACCCCACAATTTCCTTATTGCTTTGTTCACTTCGTTCTCTCTTCTCCAGTCTCATTCTCTAAGGTCCAGAACAAATTATACTTCCTACTGGAGCTATCCTCACCACATGCTCTAGTTCAAGTGTGACTTCTCACTGTCTGGAACTTACAAGTTAGTCAATGTTATCTCCAATAACACCACCAGTATAGATAGAATACCGGGGGAAAGCAAGACAAATATAAATGGGGTGGTGGTTAGAGAAAGAACCTTCCCAGTACATGACCATTCATGGTCTGACAACATAAGAGAATCTTACAGGTAGTGGAAGGGGTTCTTTGTTTTAATATGGTTCAATAGTTTTAGAAAATATATTCAGTTCTCTTAAAATTTAATTCAATCCACTGCTTTATTAAAACACAAACTTCACTCCTATTATTAAACATGAAATGTAAATTAAATTTGATTTGTCAATAGGAAATGTTTACCTTTTGCTTTGTTTCTGTTTAAGTTTCCAAAAAGTGGTTTGAAAATTTTATTACACTGTTTTTGTAACATGAGTTTTTATCAATATATAAGAATAAAATTAAGAAATATAAAAAACATTGGATATTAATATAATAATCAAAAACAAATAATGAGAAGAGCCAGGGTTTGGAGTAAGACGACCTGACACTGAACGCAAATGTATGTCACCTCTCTGGTCCACTTGCTTTCTAACCTAAGAATAGGTTGTTAGGAGTATCAATTGAAAACGCTCTTGTAAAAATGTGTTATGGACCACAAAGTCTTATAAAAATATTAATAAATATTTTTAGAAGCATTCACATAACAGAATTTTTATTTAAGAAGATTTATTATCATTACAGTATACAATCCTCTCTAGGTTCACAGATTTTTATGTCCATATTGAAACCTTTGCTTCTGATCACTAAGCACAAGCTGACAATTAAGAGTTCCTCAGGAGAGTGGGTCAGTTGGTTAAGCATCTGTCTTCAGCTCAGGATATGATCCCAGAGTCCTGGGATCGAGTCCTGCATTGGGCTCCTTGCCCAGCAGGGAGGGAGACCTCTGCCTGACTCTCTCACTCTCTCTCTCTGACAAATAAATAAATAAAATCTTTTTTAAAAATGTAAAAAAAAAAAAGAATTCCTTAACAGGGGCATCTGGATGGTGCAGTTGGTTAAGCCACCAACTACTGGTTTCAGCTAAGGTCATCATCTCAGGCTCAGCATGAGTCAGCATGGGAATCTCTCCCTCTACCCTCTGCTCATCACCTCCCTCCGCACCCCCCGCCCCGCCCCATGCTCATGCTCTCTCTTTCTCTAATAAACAAATCTTAAAAAAACAAGTTCCTCAGCAAATGCTTGTGTTAAATGAAGTAATAGTGAATAATTGGTCTTCTCTTGAATCCCGTTAAAACAATTTATTTTTGGTTTTAAAAATCAGAAAGTCTTAATTACTTGTCTTAAATATAGATATGGCATATTTTGATGTTTTTCATCAATGAGTACTGAACTTTACATTTTGATCCTAAAATCATTTTGCCTTTTGTTCATGCATATTAAATATTTTAATCAGAATTATTACAAAACTGTTTTTTGCTGTGAAAATATTTGGGGGAAAATAAATATATTTGGGGGACTAGATGCCATTATATCTGTTTAATCTGTTGACCAATTTTTTTCTCCACGGTTTCACCATTTCCCTTTTAAATTTACTGACATTATTTTCATTAATATGATCTTTTCTTATTAAGTTTTTAACTAACATTGGACCCATTGATTATTTTTTGCCTATATATCATATTATCATTTATAACTTATGCTCCTGGAATTTTCTTTGGTGACCATTATTTCTACCAAATCCAATGTGCTTGCATCAAATTTTGCATATCACAATGTTACACCTAGAGTTTTATCTATTTACAAATGTATTTGTTTGGCATATTTGTACCAGTCATAGTCATCCAAATCTTAAAGAATGAAAGTTTATATTCATCTGTTCTCTAATCTTAGAAAAAAAATATAAAGAACAATTGTTTTCAGATAGTTTAAGACTGAGCTAATGTCCATGGCTGGTTTGCTGTATGAATAAACATTATAGTTTTTTTCTATGATTTTGTGTCTTAGCAATGCTTCTACTTGATGTTTAAACTATATTTATAATGTACTTTTTCTTAGAGTCTGCAAAATGAGTCACCTTAAGAGTTATCATTTAAGTAGCTATTTAAAAATCATGTATTTGGTCAGTAATCTGCGGTTCTGAATAATATAATGCTTAGGCTTTTTTCCATTTCTTTGAATAACTAAGGAAATACCAATTATTTTGTGAGAAATATTGGTGCTAAAATCCTCATGAGTTGGTCATGAGATAACTGAATGAGGAATTCATAAAAATCAAAGCAGAATATGTTTGAGAACTGAGGGGAAACAATACTGTAAGACAAGAACAGAAGTTTTAAATAAATACAGTTTCAGGGAAAATGTTCCAATACTAAAATCATGCCATGAAATATCTTCCCATGGGAGGTGTGAACACTTCGGTTATTCAAAACCAGCCTGGAAACAGCATTAAAAAATATACCCTTGGGAGTAATTTTATACAGTGGTTGAGTTGACTAGGAACCTAATAGGCCTCTACCATATCTACCTGGTATGGCTTAAATAAAATAGCAACTTCTACACAGTATTTGCCATTGGAAAGTAGAAATTAAAAAATAATGTGACCAGTGCAGGTAACGTGATTCTTTTAATAAAATACAGTCACATTTTACTGACCTATCAAATAATAGAAGTAATGACGATTTTCAAAGAATTTTGGAAATAAAAAATGTTATGAAGTGTTGTCAGGCTCTATAATACATTTTTATTCACACATATTACTTCTCTGGAAAAATAGTTCTATAAACTGAGAAGTGGAAAAAGCAAGGGGGCTAATATAAGGAAAAGGAAAAAATAAAGAGGAAGTGGAAAACATCTGCTAGGAAATTTAAGGACATCAGACTTTAATGGGACCAATTCAGAATGTATTTTTATTTATAATAAAATAAAAAAAGAGATCCAGATTTTTTAGTTTCAAATGTGTTAAGAAGTAAATAATTAGTGATTTTAGGAATACTAAACTTTTACTGGTAGCATTGGCATTTTCAAGATCTAATGTAAAGAATACTTCACTGGTTAAACTTTTCAGTATCTGTCTCATAATGTTTCAGTTCATTTTTCATCATTGGAAATAAGTAAATGTGTCTGAAACTAGCTACGCAAATTACAATTCCAAAGGTTAAGAGCAATTTGATCAACATTTATTTCCATAATAGAGGATTCCATATTTATTAAGAACTGACAGTCCAAGGTTCTTCAAAAACAGCAAAAGTTAAAATGTCTAAATATATGCACGTTTAATCTTATCTATCTAAATATGACTTTGTACTTTTTAACATTTGTTGAGAACATGGGATTATTCGGTTCTTCATTACTAAATACAACACAAGAACACTTCAGTGCTTACGCTGTTTCAGCTCTTTCCATTAAATAATCCTCACGAGAACTGAGACAGGTACTTTATTATTCCAAGTTTTCAGATTAGGAAAATGAGGCATAAAAGAGTTAATTAACTCACCTAAGTTATCATAGCTGGTAGGTTGTAAAGACTTAATTCAAACCCAGCTCTTCTAAATCCAGAGCTCATATTCTGGGGCTCCGTCTAAAGCATTTAAAATAAGTTTACTTTATAGTATTTGGGTGTTACAGAATTAACACAAAAAAGTACTAATATATGTTATAGTAGTTGTGTAATTAATCGCTATTACCTTTTCAGTAAGTGTTCTCTTGCAGCTAAAGTTAAATCTTACTTTCCCTTCTAAATGCCTAATACAATGTCATTGTATAATTCTGTGGGTGCCTGATACATACTTGCTAAATTATATATTAAAGTTTCACAGAGAAAGTTTCTCAGAGAAAAGGAGAGGGGGCAATATTTTAAAGCTACATTTATTCTATAGAGGAAGTTTTTTTAAAAAAAATTTAAACAGGGCCCTTGGGTGCCTTGGTTGGTTGAGCATCCAACTCTTGGTTTCCGCTGGCTCAGGTCATGATCTCAGAGTAGTGAGACTGAGCCCCAAAGCCTCCCACTCCGTGCTCAGTGGGAGCATCTGTTATTCTCTCTCTCCTTTTCCTCTGCCCCTTTCCACACTTGTGCGCATGCTCTCTTTCTCTCTCTCTCTAGCTCTAAAATAAATAAGTGAATCTTTAAAACATTTTAAATACATTTTTATTTATTTAATCCCTCTAATTGTACCCTTTTAAATGATCTCCAGTTTCTCCACCTTCCATAACCACTAATGTGTTCTCTATATTTTTGCCATTTCTACAATGTCATGAGTGGAATTCTATAGCATGAAATATTTTAGGATTTTTTTTTTTCACTCAGCATAATTCCCTGGAGACTTATCCAAGCTGTTGTATATATCAATACCTCGTTGCTGGGACACCTTGGTGGCTCAGTAGGTTAAGCGTCTGTTTTTGGCTCAGGTCATGATCCCAGGGTCCTGGGATCGAGTCCTGCACCCGGCTCCTTGCTCAGCAGGGAGCCTGCTTCTCCCTCTTCCTGCTGTTCCCCCTGCTTGTGCTCCCTCTCTCTCTCAACCTCTCTCTTTCTCTGACAAATAAATAAATAAAATCTTAAAAAAATGTTCACTGTTTTTTATTGGTGGGTAGTACTTCGTGGTACGTATGTGCCACAATTTGTTTCACCTTTTACCCACTGGAGCAGGTTGTTTTCAGTTTTTAGCTATTTACAGGTCAAGCTGCTAGGAACAGCAGGTCTATAGGTTTTTGTATGAACATAAGTATTCATTTCTTTCGGATAAATGTCCACGAGTGCAACTGTGGGTCGTATAGTAGGTGCGTGTTTAGCTTATAAGAAAACCGCCAAACTGTTCCATGGGTGGCTGTACTATTTCACATTCCCACCAACAATGTAGGAGTGATCCAATTTCTCTGGAGGCTTGTCAGCATTTGGTATTGTCACCATTTTTAATTTTAGCCATCTGATAGGTATGCACTAAAATCTCATTGCGGTTTCAGTTTTCATTTCTGTAATGGCAAATCATGTTGAACCATTTTTCACAGGCTAACAGTCTGTCCTCTTTGGTGATATATAGATGGCCCATTTTATTTTATTCCTTGGTGACATGTCCATTATTCTTTTGTCTATTTGCTAACTGCATTATTCTCCACAGTTGACTTTTGCAAGTTGTTTATATAATCCAGATACTTATTCTTTGTTCTTTTTATAGTCTAGATAGATATTAGTCCTTCGTGTGGATTGCAAATATTTTCTTCCAGACTGTGGTTCATCTTATAAATCACTTAACAGAGTCTTCTTTTGGACAAAAGTTTTTAATTTTGATGAGGTCAATTTATCCATTTTTCTTTCATGGACTGTGTTTTGTTTCTCAAGTTTCCCAAAGGTAATTATAAAATTCAATTAAATTGTTTATGTAAATGTGAATTTTTCTCAATATATAAGAATTAAATTAGGAAATGTAATAAAAAGCAGTTGGATGTTCAACATAAACAAACTGGGTATAGAGTATAGAGTTTATAAAGCAGTTCTTAAGATTTATATTTAAGATGGTCTTTGGATAATCTAGAATATACTTACATTAAATATCTCAACATATAAATTAAATCATAGTTTAAAAAAATCTTATAGACAATAATCCCATAAATATGTCCACAAAACATCATCTAGGAAATGCTGATCTTGAATTTTTCTATTTAAAATCTGGCAGCACAGTCTTGTGAAAATATTATCTGCCTAAACATATCTATAGACTTCTGAAAAAATGGGTATATGTAATTTATCTACAGTATTGCTTTAGTATAAATATTTTATTCTGAAGGATTCACATAGAATCCTTGTCATCTAGCATCTGAATTCTAGTTAATACTATAATATTCTTCTAAAATAGAATGCATTTTCTATTATGTTTTAGCAGGTGTTCACTGAATACCTACTGCATGCTAATATTGGAAGTGAAAATAAAATTAAGGCTGGTCCCTGTCCTAGAACAATTTCTTAACCAGTTTAGGAAACAAAACATTCACATTAAATTTGTAATATCAGTATCAAAAGCTTTTTTCCAGTTCTATTTTAGGTTCTTTATTTGTGTTACATCATTCATTCATACAAATAATCTTACAATGTAGGTATTATTATTTTTCCTCTTTTACAGAAGTAACTAAAAGGGCAGAGAACGTAAGTAACTGCCCAAGATCCCACAGCTAAAAAGGGCAAAGTTACCATTGAAACTAGGCAATCCGATTCAGTAGTTTGTGCCTTTAATCTTCCCTCGATATTGTTTCTTTAGAAGGGAAATAATATGAAGTTGGCTGACCCAGGCCAACCTTTGTGCCAACTGATTCCACAGGTTAAATTTTTCCACCTCATACTGCTTTGCCAATGCAATCAGTAGATTAACACAAGCATTTTTGGTAATTATGTAACTGGGGAAATTATTTGGTCATTACAGTGGCCAAATTTGATTACATATGTAGGAAAACTCCTATCTTTACTATAAACATCTTTAGCTTGATTTTGGGAGTCTCTTTCAGAACAGCTACCCTATTTTTGGACTCCCCTTGGACTGGTAAAGGCACTACTTTTACTGGGGAGGTTGTATTTCTTGACTGGCCATGTTGAAACATAAAAAGAATCATAAGAACGATGTATTATGATCAAACAAGCCTACTAGAGTTGAAAATTATTTCGCTTATACTGATATATTTTAAAGGGTGTTTCTGTACTCAAGTCAAATTTTGATTGTTGATTCTTTTAACATACATGAATTACTCCAATCAGAGATAAAAGTCTTTTTTTTTTGTTAGTAACTTTCGTAATAATTATTAACAGGACTTGATGAAATGTTTTTCAATAAGTGCACTCTTATTATTGAGTAAAACATTCCAAATATAAAACTCAGTTAACCCTTCTTCAGAGATGACTCAATAATTTGGGCTCTTTCTTCCACTAAGTTTAAGCCATTTAATTAACAGCATGTCACTATAATTTTATAATTGCTTATGTCCCCATAACAACTAAACCATGAAAACCAAAATGTATACTAACTCTTTGTTTTTTTATTAATTAATTTAACCATCAAATTTTAGGGAGGGTTGTTTTTATTTGATTCAGAGATGGATCGTCTCCACACTTAAACATTTTGAATTCGAGGTACATTGTACAATCCATGTTGAAATTTTTTTAAGGTAGCATGATTTATTATTGGTTTGTGATATTGCCATTTTCATTACACTTATTTTTAGTAGAATTGACACACCATGTCACATCAGTCTCAGGTTAGGGTTTAGTGATTTGGCAAGTTTAAACATTATGCTAAGATCACCACAAGTATAGCTACCATCTGTCCCACTACCTCACGATCACGACATCATTCACTGTATTCTTTAGACTCTGCTTTTTATTTCGCTGACTTACTCTTTCCATCACTGGAGGACTGCCGTGCCCTCCTCCCCTTTATCTATGCTGCCCAGCCCACAGCCCCTACCCTTGGCAACATCAGCTTGTTCTTTGTATTTATAGTTCTGATTCTGCTTTTTGTTTATTCATTTTTTAAGATTCTATTTATTATTAGAAACATATGGTATTTGTCTTTCTCATTCTGACTTATTTCACTTAGCAAAATACCCTCTACGTCCATCGACGTTGTCTCAAAGGGCATGATATCCTTCTTTAAGCTGGTGTAATATTTCATGGTGTATATATACCACATTTTCCCTGTCCATTCATCTATTGATGGACACTTCGGTTGCCCATGTCTTGGCTATTGTAAATAATGCTGCAATAAACACAGGGATGAATATATCCTTTCACATTAGTGTTTTCCTTTTCCTTGGGTAAATACCCAATAGTGGAATTATTGGATCCTGTAGAATTTCTATTTAAAAAGATTTTTTTGTGTGTGTGGAAACTCCATACTGTTTTCCACAGCGGCTATACCCATTTACATTCCCAGCAACAGTGCACAAGGGTTCCTTTTTCTCCACATCCTTGCCAACACTTGCTGCTTCTTGTCTTCTTGATTTTAGCCATTCTAACAGGCATGAAGTGATATTCCATGTGGTTTTGATTTGCATATCCCTGATGATGAGTGATATTGAGCATCTTTTCATGCATCTGTTGGCCATCTGGATGCCTTCTTGTTCTGGTCCTCTGGCCAGTTTTTAATCATAATCCATAATTCCCAAAACTTTGGTAAAGTTGTAAGTTGCCACATGGTCCTCCCTGCCTGTGAACATAACTACGTGTAGGTGACTATTTATCCAATTATCAGTGAAGCTAGGTTACTTGCAAATTGGTAACCAAACAGAAATTGAATTTTTATTTAATTTGGACCCGTAATAGCAGCTCAAAAATCATAAACATTATTACACTGGGATGCAACACTGAAGTGAAAAGACAGAAGAGTATAACATGGGTCTGCAAGATGAAAATTTATAAACTGAGCAAATATTTATTGCTGGGGCATTATCTGAATATTTTTAAAGCACCAACCAGGTGACTCATAGTACCTATTTAAAGAAAAAAAAATACAAGAATATAAAGATAAGTTTCATTTTCTCATTGAGACATTTGAAAAAGGACTCTGGTCACACTCCAGACAATGCAATCAAAGATAGGAGAAATTGCCAAATCTCTTGGAACGGATCACAGAATTTTCAAAGCTAGGAAACGTTGGTGTGATGATTCATACATCACGAAAATCTATCCCCTCAAAATACTGAGCATGTAACTTTCAAAGGCTTCCAGCTGACTTCCAAGAGAAGCTGTTAACTTCCAGAGATACATAAGTCTTATAGGGAGAAAAGGAAACCTTGAATTTAACTAAATAGGAAATGCAGATGAAATCTTGATATTCTTTGATACACCAAAAATTATACAGTCAATCCTAAATGTGCTAAAGCAGTCAGGATCATGAGCATAGAACATCAAAAGCAGTAGTTCTCTGTTATGTACTTGCATATGCCTGGAAGTGATTCAGGAGAAGATTTGGATTCTGAATTATTAAGGACATTTGTATATTCTCCATGGGGAAAGGAAGTCTTATTACATAGCTAATGTCCAGAGGCCTAGAAATAGGACATCTCACTTGTCTCCTAAATACAGACGGTAATTCCAACAATAAAAGCAAGANATTATACAGTCAATCCTAAATGTGCTAAAGCAGTCAGGATCATGAGCATAGAACATCAAAAGTTTGAATTCTCAGGGCGCCTGGGTGGCTCAGTGGGTTAAAGCCTCTGCCTTCGGCTCAGGTCAGGATCTCAGGGTCCTGGGATCAAGGCCCGCATCGGGCTCCCTGCTCAGCGGGGAGCCTGCTTCCTCCTCTCTCTCTGCCTGCCTCTCTGCCTCCTTGTGATCTCTCTCCCTCTGTGAAATAAAAAAAATAAAATAAAAAAAAATCTAAAAAAAAAAAAAAGCAAGAGCTATAGCAAGAGGTAAAGGAGGAGTGAGAAAGAGATGCTGAGGAGAAAGAAATGAATAGATGGCCTTCAGTATTTCAGAGTCTGACAGAGGAGACAGCAAAAAGTCACTGAAAGAAGGTAAGCAGAGAGAAGGGAAGAAAACCAATGGAATGTGGTATCCAAGGAGGCCAGGAAAAATTTGTCTTTTGAGAAGGAGGGAGTGATCAACCATTAAATGCTGCTGAAATACTGAATAGGGTGAGGCTGAAACATGTCCACTAAATTTAGTTGCTGCTAGTTAATGGAAACTTAAGGAAAGTGTTTTTCATGGAGTAGAGGGGCAGAAGACATGCTAGATTGGTCTGAGAAGTTAATCGTACACAAAAGTGGAGACTAAAAGTTATTTAACTTTTCTTGTAAGTCTAAGTGTGTAGAAGGTAGGAGCTGAACAAGCAGTTGGGGATGAAAGCTTTTTAAAAATTTTTAGATGAAAGAATTCAAATATAAAGTTATAGGGGAATAGAATAATTCACTGTGGTTCAAACTGCAAGTTATGACTCATTAGTAGTGTTATAACATTAATTTAGTGAGTGGGGACCAGCATTAAAGAAAAAAAAAGGAAAAGAAAAGAAGAAAAAAATATCAGCGTATCATGCATCATAAGGTAACCTTAAGAAATTTTGTTCTGGTTATTTGTATAAATTGTCCTCTGCAATCCATAGTGAGATATATTTTTTATATTTATACAAGATACTTATATCTAGTGTATATATTGTATATAATACATATAGTATATGTATGTATTGGGTTGTAATGTAATATATGTTTCTTATTGTGGGTTACAGCAAAACTTGTGGGTCACAGAGGCTCTGAAAGCTAAAGCATTAAACGTTAGCATACTTTCTGGAGAACGTGAGAGGGATGGGACACAGATAACACGTAGACATACTGGGATTCAAGAGGAGGAGAAACATGTACTTTGTGTGTATCAGGTAAGCAGGAAGAGAAGATTGGTCCAAATGCAGGTTAGTGATATATCTGGCAGCAGAATGTTGGAATTCCTTTCTCATGGTTTCAGTCACTTTAGGGAAGTACAATGCAATCATCTGCTGAGAGTGAAGAGTACAGAAAGGGTATCATGCTTTGTAAATAATGGATGACATGTGAAATATTTGTTATTTAAATTAGATCAAGATTATTAGAGAATTATATTAAGACTGTGGGTAGGTGAAGTGTTTATTGAATTCATAGGACTACCAATCCCTTTAGGAGTGTTCAGGTATCTGGGCGCCTGGGTGGCTCAGTGGGTTAAAGCCTCTGCTTTCGGCTCAGGTCATGATCTCAGGGTTCTGGGATCGAGGCCCGCATCCGGCTCTCTGCTCGGCAGGGAGCCTGCCTCCTCCTCTCTCTCTCTGCCTGCCTCTCTGCCTACTTGTGATCTCTCTCTCTCTCTCTGTGTCAAATAAATAAACAAAATCTTAAAAAAAAGGGGTGTTCAGGTATCTGAGTGTAGACAGAGACACAGGTAACAAAAATTGCTGGGTTCAGGGTTTGGGTTTTTCTCATTGGAGGCTTTGAAAGAACACAAGGACAAAGGAGGTCTGTGTATTGGTACCAAAATGACTGAAATGAAAGGTTGTAGAATAAATCAAAAGTATAAGGAGTTTCATATTTTGAAGAAAAAACAAGTGAGAAGGTCAGTGGAGCTGAAGGCTCAAACACTGAAGAACAGTGAGAATTAGGGTTCCTGAGCAGGCACATGGAATTTTCACCAGAGAGTAAAATGTCTGTGATTTTGGAAGTGGAAATTTTTTCAGTGAGAAGTTATAGGGGATTGGTGGCAGATGATGTGAGATATACTGTTAATGATAAGGAAGTCAGGGAACCATTAGAATATTATGTTGGGTTGATTGTCCAGGTGGACACTGAATTTCCTGAGGTGATGGCAGGAATTGAGGGGGGAAAGGGACCCCCTGGCCTAGGTACCAAAATCTTTAGTGGGTGAGATGAATTAGCCAGGAGCTTGGTGGATGAAAACAAGGAACAAAAGTTTTTGGAATATGTGGAAGAACTTTTGTGGAACAAGGCAAACAATGAGAACTCAAGCTCCATTTCTAACCCATAAGCTATCAAAGAAGACAGTATTGTCCAAGAGCAACAGCTCTGTAATCAGACCGTCTGGGTTCCCTCGCCGACTTCATCTCTCTATACTTCTGTGACCTTGAGAAAGTTACTTAATCCCTTTCTGCCTCAGTTTCCTATCTCTAATATATGGATAAAAGTATCTACCTCATGGGAGTGTGGTAGTAATTAAAAGAAATGAATTTATGAAATTTATTCATGAAATAAATTCATGTACAGTGTAAATGCTTGTATATAGGAAATGCACAATAAATCTTTGCTGTTATTATTGGTTATTCTTTTCTTTCTTTTTTTTAAAGATTTTATTTATTTATTTGTCAGAGAGAGAGAGAGATTACAAGTAGGCAGAGAGGCAGGCAGAGAGAGAGGAGGAAGCAGGTTCCCCGCCGAGTAGGGAGCCCGATGCGGGCCTTGATCCCAGGACCCTGAGATCATGACCTGAGCCGAAAGCAGAGGCTTTAACCCACTGAGCCACCCAGGCACCCTGGTTATTCTTTTTTAGAATGTTAAACGAACAACCTCTCTTTGGGAGACCTGTAAAAGGTTTCTTGATAGTCACCTATTTTTCAGTTAAGGTAATATTTGGGGAAGCTGGTGGGGTTGTAAGAAGAGTTCCAGAAAGCCCAGTGGAATTATTTTGGAGGAAAACAAAGTAGGAGTGGGCTGGTAGGTAAGGGAACAGACACACTGAGAATCACAGACATGAGAACAGAACTAGAGATGGCTGAAAGAACGTAGACCCTCACGGTCTCACCGCCACAGTGGCACACAGTTCACACAGACTCCTCACAGGAGCTGAGATAGAAGACGAGGAAATGAGGCATATAGTGAATTTAGTAGCAATAGTTTTTTGAGAAAGGAAGGATATTTTGGCCTTACATAATTCATGCATATGTGATCTGGAAGAAAGATACTCTAGGTGAGGTATTTCCTTTCCTTCTCATGTCATCAGCTACAATAAGAGCAGCTGTGACCAGCAACTACGGGTCAGTGAGCATAAGCCACGTGGTCTCTCATGGAAGTGAGAGAAGATGCACATTGACCATAATTCCCAAACATGCCCAATTGGTATAACCACCCCACACTCCAAACACTATGGTTTTTCTATTTTCATAAAGGTCTTCATTATTATCTAAGCTACTACCTTCTTTATTTTTTAAAAAAGACTTTATTTATTTTTCAGAGAGAGAGAGCACAGAAGCAGGAAGAGAAGCAGGCATAGGGAGAGGGAGAATCAGGCTCCCCGCTGAGCCAGGAGCCCAATGTGGGGCTTAATGCCAAGGCCCTGGGATCAGGACCTCAGTTGAAGGTAGATGCTTAATGGACTGAGCCACCCAGGTGTCCCTAAGCTACTACACTCTTGTTTACTTATTTCTTTTGTTTACTTGAATTTGAAGTCATAAAGAGCAGTGATTCTCTCTTATTTACTATAGCATCTTTAATGCTTAGATAGCTTTGTTAAATGGAGACTATTCCCTCTTCCTTTCAGTCTAGGGGACTTATAGACCGCAGGGTAGAGCCTAAGACATGGAGTTACTTTGCCTTATAAAAATATATGGCTGTTAAGTGCCTACTACTTGATGTAATTTGCTATTTTGAATTTGTCTTTCTTAGTATACAAAAATGGAATCATGATGAGTCACTAAAACACCAACTAATGGTTTTGTTGTATGATGGTATAAATAATTATATTCTGTATAAATTTAGTACTATTTCTGTGAAAAGTTGCACTTTTTTTTCTTTCTATTAAGTCCTCAGCAGGAAAGAACACTTGGTTCATCCCAAGTGCTGCACTTGGAAAGAGGCAGGGGAAGTATGACCACTTACTGATGAATTCCTCCCTCGGCTGGCCTCTGCTCTGTCCCAGCCCTCTCGACTTCCTCTCACAAGCCCTCAAAAGGAAGTGAAATTAGTTTCTGGATTAGAAAGATCCAGTAAGTTCACGAAGAATTCAGAATCTTTGGCATTTATTTTTTTCTTGGAACAAATGGTCAAGTGGAAACTTTCCTCAGTACAAGTAAGTAGAAACTTCAGAAAGCACAATTTTCTAAATAACAATAAAATGGTAACTTTGTAGAGACATTTGATTTAATGGTCCTAAGGGATTGCATGAGTTTTTTGACAGCAAAGGCCATATTCAGCATTTTTAAATTAAGTATCTACTAAGATTCTTCTTTATGATTCATATTTGTAAAAGGATTATAATGAATATTTCACAATTGCTATCTTTTGTCTTATCCTCTGCTTCTTTGTTGGAATTTCTTAAGGCTTGATCTGGGACCCATTAAATTCTCTGTACTCATTCCATACCTACTTTAAATTTAACCTATATATACAGTTCATACACTTTCCTAAGATTCAGATTCTTATATTTCCTAAGATTCAGATATCCAATCGTCTTCCTGACATATCCAGTCAAAAGGGGCAACATTCTCTCAAATTTAACAAGTGCAAGAAAAGATTTGTTGAGTTCCTTCCTTATTCACCAACCTGAGTTTCTTTGTCTTTCCTCACACTATTTGGCATCATCACCCATTTACCCTGACTCTCATAAAGCAAAAGTTGAAGTATTTTTCTTCATTATTTCTATCTATTTCATCAGGAAGGTCGGTCAAATCTACTTCAAACATAGGTTTGCCACATGCCTACTCCTTCTCTCTCTCCTTCCACCCATCTAATTCAAGTCACCCATTATCCCTTTCTAGATTACTTCCAATGTCTCGTAACTGCATTGAACTCATTTTAGAAAAGCTCTCCATCCCAGAGAACGATCTCTTTTCCAATTTTTTGCTCTAGTACAACTCTCAGGAACCTGGCCTATGTCCTACGGGCATCCCAGAACCAGGTGCTGGACCAGAAGGAGACACTGCTCTAGTTTTCCAAAAGCAGCTATGTGAAATTCTGGTTCAAGTGGGGCAGCCCCACTCAGTCCACAGGGACAGAGAGATGGGAAAGGTCGTTCCCTAAAGGAATATCAAGGCGCTATTTCCAAGAGATGAGGAAATAGATGTTGGGAAGGAGAAATAAGGTATGTCTACTCTCCCACTGTTGCCTTCCTACAAAGTATTCTCCATGTATCAGGTCATATGCTTATTTTGAAAACTCAGGTTATATTATTTCCATACCTTTTAAAACTCTATTTATTCATGGTTCTCTCTTTTTTGCATACGATTCTCACAAGCTCCAAACATGAGTTGCTATTACCTATTTTCCCAAATGGAACAAAAATTTCAGAGAATTTTTTTTTCATCACAAACTCAAAACTTCCCACAATTTCTCTGGGTCAATACAGTCTGAATCCTCGAATCCCTAAGGGCTATTTCTGCCATTGTTCATTTTCTATATTTACTTACACATCCCTGGATACCTGCTGTGCTGCCCTGGCTACTATAATATCTAATTGTTCCTGCCACTAACGGTCCATAATGCTTATTCTATATCAGCATTAACAAAGTTCTTTAGTCAATTAGTCAAATATTTTCCTATGCTTAAAAAATACCTTTACTTATAAATATATATTACTCTTATCCCTGCCTTCTTGCAATATTACATTACATTCCCTCCCTGCAAAGAAACAGATCTAATTTTATCCATTTTAAAATCAATATATCCTCTAGTTACTGTGTCATGTAAGCTTTATTTTTCTGGTATCTTTATATTTTAAATCCCTTGCAGGGTCTGAATAGGTTATATTTAGAGTCTAGGCTATAACTCATGAAAATGTAAGATAAAATGATAGCATAGTTTTTAAAACACCAAAGGTAGAAGGGACAGAATAAAAATGTTTCCATTTGTACCACAGAAGAAAATCAACGAGGAAGCACATAAACTAGCAGTATTCAATGTACTGATAATATTTATCTACAAATATGTCAGGAAGAAGAGGCTAGAGATATTTTTTACTAGACTGAACAGCAAGATCATAATCATATAAGGCTATGCCCATTCCCTTTTTCAGGGATAAGGCTTTATCACATACTTTTGGCATATAGACCATCTAATTTTTGTTATGCAGTAATATAATTATTAGTAAAGATTGAACAATCAAATGCTTTTGAATGAAGATTAAATAAATTACCTGGCATTCAAATGTTTAATGATAAATCAGAGTATTAAATTACTTTTTAAGGAGTGAATTATGTATTAATTTATAGTTTTTTGACTTAAAATTTAATGTAAAAGCTATTACAATGTAAAATTTAACATTAGTGTGTGTATGATCTGCATTCTTCAGCTGGAAATCAAATTGTTGTCAGGGGCTTTGCAACAGACATGTGAAATCAAGCCCAGCGGTGTGACTCTGTGGAAGGATCAATAACCAGTGTTCTCAACAAGATACCAAGAATTGTTACAGACATGGAATCCAGTACAGGGATCAAGGGAGCAGACAGTTATTGTGGGGGGAAGAGGGTATTCAGCTTCACTGATACTGAAAATGTCTTTTATATGGTAGATTTTGCCAGGCACCTTTCCACTCCTTTCAAAAACAGTCATACGATTGTTAGAAGACAAATCACCTATTTGCCTTACATGGATCCTTACATCCTTTTATAGATCTGTGTTTAGGATGTTTCAGATCTTATCAACAACAGTACTACTGGACTGTCCGTTGGTGATTTTAAGGGACCCTCAAGAGAAAATAATACAGTTTAAAAAAATTTAACAGACTTGAATTTTTAGAGCAGTTTTAGGACTACAGAAAAACAGAGAAGTAAAGAGAGCTGTCACATACCTCCTCTCCTCTTGCAGAATTTCTCCCATAATTTTTCATTATTTTTAATGCTTCCTTGATTGTTGTACTAGAGAACTGGCAGAATTCAAATGTGACCTCCATAAATAAAATTTATTCTAAGCATCTCTAGATCTACAAGTTTTAGTGTAATGATTAAAAAAATGGTGTTTAGTATCAAATAATTGTGTTTGTGGTCAAATTCTGTTTCTTTCTTTTTTTAAAAAAAGATTTTATTTATTCATTTGAGAGACATTGAGAGAGAGAGAGAGCATGAGTGAAGGGGAAGAACAGAGGAAGAGGGAGAAGCAGACTCCCTGATGAGCAGGGAGCCCAATATGAGGTTCAATCCCAGGACCTGGAGATCACGACCAGAGCTGAAGGATGCTTAACCATCTGAGTCATCCATGTGCCCACAAATCCTGTTTCTGTTCCTTGCTTGAGCTACCTTGAGCAAGTTTGTTAACTCTTTGAGTCTTAATTTTGTCATCTGTAATGTAGGAATAATAATATCTACCTCATGAGGTTGATGTGGGGATTAAATTCAATTATGTAAATATAGCATTAATATAGTATTTATCATAATAAAGAGTAGGGGCTATTATTTTTATTACAAGTGAATAAATGTTACTTTTTTTTTTACAACAATGGTGTGGAATTTGAGAAACATCTAAGGAAAAATTCAAGGATACTTAATTTTGGAAAAAGATAATGTACAAAAGGAAAATCCTGAGCTTTGGAGTGAAACTGCTCGAATCTCAGTACTACTACATAAAACTGGGTGACTCTGAACAAGTAGTTTACACTACCTGATCCTCAGGCGTGCCTGGGTGGCTCAGTTGGTTAAGCGTCATGATCTCCAGGTCCTAGGATCAAGACCTATCTTGGGCGCCTGGGTGGCTCAGTGGGTTAAAGCCGCTGCCTTCGGCTCAGGCCATGACCCCAGGGTCCTGGGATCGAGGCCCACATCGGGCTCTCTGCTCAGCAGGGAGCCTGCTTCCTCCTCTCTCCTCTCTCTGCCTGCCTCTCTGCCTACTTGTAATCTCTCTCTCTGCGTCAAATGAATAAATAAAATCTTTAAAAAAAAAAAAAAGACCTATCTCAGTTCCCCATTCAGTAAGAAGTCTGCTTATCCCTCTGCCCCTCCCCCTGCTCCTGTGCTCTCTCTCTCTCAAATAAATAAATAAAATATTTAAAAAATAAATAAATAAAATGAATAAATTACCTGATCTTCTATGTCTTCAACTTAAAAATGGAAGTACTATTACTGACTTATATTTTGTCTTGAGAATTAAATGAGATAGTATATGTTCCCAAATGTGTTTCACATAATTGGCCAAAGTATATGATTTTACTTCTAGAAGGAATGTGCATATGCACAGTAACCTTTTCTGACTGCGTGAGGTGATAAAATATAAATATGGTAAGAGTGAGCTATTGGATATAATTTTTTTGGATGTTCAACAAAGCTCTCGACAAATTTCTATACCTAAACTTACCTAAATATAAAGCTCCTAACAGATTTCTAATTATGATTTTATCATAAGTGACTTTACTAAGATATTATAGGTAAATAAAAATAGCCATGTTGTTTCGTCATATACCCTCACCCTTTTACTCGAAATTCAGATGCCTCCACGGTTCTCAACTGTGTGATTTTGGGTTAGTCACCTATCTTTCTATGTTTTTATAATTCAGCTATAAAATATTTATTATGACAGCACACTTAATAAGTGTGTACCTACAAAGCTCTGGCATGACACCTGAAAGGTGAACAAGTTAACCACCAAACGAAGTACAGAATTTAGTTGGGAGTAAGGAGATCAGGGTTCTCGTCTCCCTTATGGTGGAAGATTTTTTATTTTTTATTTTTTTTATTCTTTGCCCCAGGGGTACAGGTCTGTGAATCATCATGATTACACATTTCACAGCACTCACCAAAGCATAAACCCTCCTCAATGTCCATAACCCATCCACCCTATCCCTACCCTC
>LNAC01000679.1:636083-668141 GCA_002007465.1 Ailurus styani | reverse complement strand
ATCTTGTTTCATTATTTTTCCCTCCATACCCCCCATGACCCCCCACCCTGCCCCTCAAGTTCCTCATATCAGAGAGATCATATGATAATTGTCTTTCTCTGATTGACTTATTTCGCTCAGCATAATACCCTCTACAGTGGAAGATTTTTCTTCAACCTTTGCGCTGGAGTGTTAAGCCAAGTGTGTGTTCTGCTTGGGAAGCTCTCTGTTTAGAAAGGTCAAAGAGATGTATGGCAGGGCCAAGAATAAAGGAGATATGGAATAAATTTGTGGAGTTGATCCTGTCTAGGACTAAGAGTGAGAGTTGAAAAGGTTATTGTTTTGCAGAAGAGAATAGATACGGCTTATAGAAGGCTTAGCTAGGAATTAAGAATGTGCATACAGGGGGTACCCTTGATATCCTATTTCTTGGGAATAGTCTTGGGAGAGTAGGAGAAATATATCCCAGAGGCTGATATTTGAGAGAATCAAGTTTCTGGCTAATGAGTACCAAAGCAGTTGTTTGTTTTATCCCCCGAAGGATCCAAAGTAATTTAACATTTTTAATGACAATACCTGAGAATATAAATTGATTTTTTTTGCTTTGTTTGTTTTGTTTTACAAACAGCACTGAGTCATGAAGTACTGTAAAAATCTAAGTTCTGAGACATTTAGAGGCAGAGGCAGAGACTGAACTTTTAGGTTGGTGAGCATCCTGCCCCAAGTCTTACCACACTTTGTGACAGAGCTTGGAGGGGTAGTCAGGTTTCCCAGCTGACTGCTCGTCTCAGGACACCATGTTGAAAAGTAGTAGGTGGGGTTTTAGGTTGTGAAGTGCAGAAATACATGCAAACAATAGTTGAATAACATTAAACATTAAGACTTAAGTAAACATTTCACAAAGACTTTGTGCTGGTGACAAGTGCTGGTGACATTGGAAGAGTGGTCACCCATAGGAGTTTCTGATGGATCTGTCTTTGCAGGACTTGGAAACAGGTGATGGAGAGATTTCTACAGGAAGGGGGTTAGTGGATTGGGTCCTCTGCCTGTCTTTTCAGCATGCAAAAAGTTTCCCTCCTTTTCTGTCTGGAAGCTAAACATGAAGAGATATAGCTCTGGGTCATTTTAATAAGATCATCTTTTTCTATTTTCCAGTCGTTTCAACTGTTTGATAGTATTTTAAAAAATATAACTATTTAGTGAGCTGTACAATTTCTTCAATACTGAACATTTTTTGTAATATCTGACAAAAATAAGAAATTAAAGGCATTTATATACTTAAAATATGTACAGCATGTATTTACAAAAATCTAATAGCTTAGATGTGCAGAAATAGATAAATACATGTGGAAAGGAAGTGAACCATAAACTCATTGACAGATCATGAAAAATCAGTTTCGCATCAGTGCGTAGTACCCAGAACATAATTTTTTATTTCCTAAAGCACAATGATCTGTAAATATAAAGAGGAACAGTGAAAGAAAAAGCAAAATATTGAATACTTTGTAGATGAGATTTTCATACTCTATAATGACAAATACTAGAATATTTGCTAAGGCTAGATCATTGGCATTTCTTTCAGTGGGAAATAAGTGCTTCCAGTTGGCCAGTGGATTTACTATTCTGCTGATTTATTTCCCACCTAGTACAATTACGTGGTACTTGAATTTCAGGTTGCACTTAGTGATGCATTTTTTAAAATATTCACATTTTGTATCAATCTGATTTTTCCAGGTATAGCATTTGTTGATAAAAACAGGGAAAATTGCATATCAACAAACTACAAGTTTTTCAGGGTCAGACAAAATTAGTCCTCAGATGCTCCTGCTCACACTGATCAAAATTGCATTTCTATGTAACCTAGGTGACTGATGTCTCTAGTCACCTTACAGCAACTTGTATTTAGAAAAGATCATGTCCTCCAAAGCCTTCCTACTTAGTCTTGACCACATGATCAACTTTCAACTAGACTCTTTTGAGAGTCCTTGATTTCCCCATTCTTTTTTCTTTACATCCTATCTAATTTTCTAATGTCCAACCTAAAGTAGACCATAAATGTGTATTTTTTAAAAATTTCTATTCCCCATCTTCCAAGCATTTACAGATACAGTCACATAATTCACCTGATTAGTGTTGAGTCTAGTTTTATCTCCCTTGCTAAGTATGGTCAGTTCTAAAGAAATCAAAAGGAAACTATAATGTATTGAGTTCCTATCATGTGACTGTTTGAGTTGATATTTAATATACATTTTAACCAATTCTACCTGCATGATACCTATGAGATTCACCTCCTCTTTTTCCCAGTGCTTCTACTCAAATTTAAGGTTCCAATTTTTCTTAGATTAGTGGCTCATTGAAAAAAAAAAACCCAAACATTTACTTAACAAATTGCCTTATTTCCAGTATATATATATAAATTCATTTTAGATGTTGCTTTCCTATGGATCTTTAAGCTATAGTTCTTAACATATAACGCTCTTGTTTAAAAATCTGTAGTGGCTTGTCATTGTCCCACAGGAGATTGCAAAGAGGGGTGAGCATATTTAAGTGAAAACACAAGATGAGGCATTATAATATGAGAAGAACCATATCAAAACTTTCTTTGTATTATTACAGTAATACAGAATATATACTTTACAAATAAATGAATAAATATAAAAGTGTGGGGTGAGATACTTTTCTAATAAAAGTGCATGATTATTAATAATTAGAAACCACCAGTCTATAGAATGATACCCAGGTTATTTAGCCAGGCATTCATTTCCTCTAGAGCCGTTACCTCAGACATCCCTTTACACTGTATCTTTGTTCAGTCTTTATTATAGTCAAAGCGAGATGCATTTTACTGCAGGAAATCCCTACTTTCCTTCTGCCTGGGAGGTTTCTTTTCATCTCTAGGCTCTAATCTTAGCCTGTTTTCAAATTCCAGCTTGGATGCTAATTCCTTTGTAAATATTTTAGCAGTTAGAACAATTTGATTATAAATAACAGAGAACCAAACAAATTGCTGTGATTCATAAAGAAAATAAAAGCTCATGCCACTGAAAATGAAAACAAAGGGAATACTTCAGGTGCATTCATCAGGCCCCAAAGCCATTTATACATTTCCCTTGGCTCTCCATTCCTGCATGTGGTCACTCCTCGGGCTGGTTTTCTTAATGTTTACACCATGTTGCAGTAGTTCTAAGCCTTCTGTTTGCATCCCATATCATGGAGAGCAAGACAGAGAGAACTCTCCCATCGCCTGCCCCAATTCAATAAAAGTCCTTGGCTTAGCACTGAATTAGCTTAGGTCATCTGTTCACTCATGTGGCCAGAAAAATGATGATTAGATTAGATCATACAGGGCCTACTTCTGAGTTCAGTTAGTCAGGGTCCACCCTTGGAGCTGGCAGGTCATTAACCTCATGGCTGCTTCATAATGGAGATAAAAACTATATTCTGAGTAGGTAGACAACAATGGCCACCATAAGCCTTAAGTCATTTACCAGCTAAAAGTAGACTCTTCATCTCCTGAACTACTATGACATTTTATGTACTGTCTCTTACTCTTATTTTTTCCTTGTATTGTTGCAACTTTCTTTCATATCTACCAGGCTTTAAGCTGCTTGAGGGGCAAGTACCTGGATCTGATTCATCTTTTTATCCAATTTCCTCTTGTCTAGCATTGACTACAGTGTTTTGTTAATTTACCATTATGGAGAGCAAATGAATAAATGAAAAAACAAATAGATGAAGAAATAAGTGCATGATTGAATGTATAGAATCAATACCTTGAAATATAGGTTTCCTTTCATTAGAAGATTTCAAGCAACGTTCGTCACAACATAATTCAGAGATGGAAAAGATTTATTCATTAGCAAAAATCTGGATATAATTATGCCTAAGACAGCTTCCATTTCAACATTTTATATATTTCTTAAAGACTTGATCTTCTGAGAGAAGGAGGTGTCTTTTACATGGTCTCTTCTCAACTGCATAGGCTTTGTAATCCATAGGTTATCCATGAAAAAATTCTACTTGTGCAGAAAAAACAAAGGCAAGTATGAAGTGATTGGGAGAGATGGCATGTTAGCTTGCCAAATATCATGCCTTTCTGTACAGGAAGAAATTTGATCTTGGACATTTCTTGCTTGCATTTAAGTGAATAATAATCACTTACCTTACCTCTATTATTAGACAAATGAATTGACTTTCTTTTGAAAAGATAATTTCTTCTCATCAGAATTTTAATTAAATGAATAAAATGTATGTAGTTTTTAAGCTTCCAGACTCATGTTGGATGAAGATTTTGTTTCACCTAATATAGAAGCAATAGTTAATGAAAATTATTTTTATATAACTTTACTTATCAGAAATCCCACCCAATGCTTCATTCAAGTATTAAATATTAAATTCAAATGATCTCAAGATGCATATATATAGTGCCCTACCCATGTTGGTGCCTCACCATCAGAAACTGAACCCATGATCTGCCCCCATCAAAGCAGCTTGACTTCCAATATTAGCTGTCTTGGTAAGTGACTTTTTCATCCACTGAGGTTGTTTTTTCAGAAACTTGGGAGCCATCCTTGACAGTCCCTTACCTCATTCACTCATATCCAACTCATTATCTAATCTTGTCAATTCTACTTCCCATATGTTGAAAATGTGCCTTGAATGTGTTCATTTCTCTTAACCTCTATTGTTACTACTACAAGCTACCATTATCAATTGCCTGGATTTGGAAAAATAGCCTCTTAATTGGTTTTTCTGTTTCTGATCTTGTCTTTCTTCATTCCAGTACCCATATTTTCACCAGATCATTAAAACTCCCCACTAAAGGCCTTTAATAGCTTTTCGTTGCTTTATAGATAAACTTCTAAGTTCTATGAGATTTATTTATTTTTTTTAAAAGATTTTATTTATTTATTTGACAGAGAGAGGGAGATCACAAGTAGGCTGAGAGGCAGGCAGAGAGAGAGGAGGAAGCAGGCTCCCTGCCGAGCAGGGAGCCCGATGCGGGGCTCGATCCCAGGACCCTGAGATCATGACCTGAGCCGAAAGCAGAGGCTTTAACCCACTGAGCCACCCAGGTGCCCTCTAAGTTCTATGAGATTTAGACAATATGGTTCCTACCTGTTTCTCCATCCCCATGTTTGAGTCATCTCTCTCTCTTCCTTACTTTGCTCCATCTATACCAACCTCTCTGCTCCTGAAATACACAAAGTTCTTTTGCCTCCACAGCCCTTGCACATCCTGTTTCCTGCATGTGAGATATTCCTTTCTCCACCTCCTCTCTTCCTCTCTCTCTCTCTCCTTCCTTTCTTCCCTGTCTCTGTTGCTCTCTTTCACACACACACACACACACACACACACACACACACACACACACTTTCTTCCTAGCCTAGCTAACTCCTACTCATCCTTTCAAGTTTCAGATTAAATATTAATTTGTCTGGGAACCTTTCTTAGAACCTCTTACCAGATTAGATTAATTCCTCCTGCAAACTCTAATACTCTCTATACTTTTACCTAATAGAATGTATGATAACCACATTAAATAATTATTTCTGCAATTATTTATTAAATATATGTTTTCTCCTTTATACTATAATTATTATGACAATAGGCACTGGGTCTTTTCTGTTCATCATTGTATCCCTGCCACCTAACATAGTGACTGCAATTTAGTATGAATTCAATAAGTATATATTACATGAATGAATAATAAAAGAATTGCAGAAGAACAAGACTTACTGAATGATTCTATTTGCCAGAGGGTAGGTCAAAACAGAGAAAGATAAGATGTGGCCACCTAGGAAGGGAAAATGTGAGGCAATAAGCCACAGCAAAAGTGTTGTCCACTTGAGTTTTTAAAAATGAGGTCTATAACATGGCAATTTTTCTCTGCCTTCTACCTTCCAGGCACTGATCTTGACTTTGCTCTGTGTACAAAAGTTCATAAACCTGCATTTTTTTCTAGTTTTAGCCTCTCTCCAAATTACTCTCTATGTCACCCACAAATTTCTATTGATTTTTCTCTGTAATATCCCTACACTTAAAAAAAATTCCCACTGGCACTACATGTTGCAGAGCACAATTATCTTATCCCTAGTCTTCTACAAAAATCTCCTAAAACATCTTCCTACCCTCAATCAGTATAGCACACTGATGTCAGATTAATCTTTGTAAAACAATTCTCTGTTCATGTTACCCACAGTTCAAAAGTCTCCATTTGCTCTTTGTTATCCTATAAAATAAACCGAGGTCCTTTACTTTGGCATTCATGGTCTTAATCCCAAATTTTCTGTTTCTTATGTGAACACTCCATGTATTCTCCATATAGTCTCACCTTCACAATTTTGTTCATTCCTTTTCTTTATTAGAATATCTTTCTTTCCTACTTTACTTGTTTTTACTCCAAAACGTATTTCCGGAGTACTCCTGTTGACAACAATCTTACCTTTCCCTGAAGTTTGTTCTCACCTACACTCTGACAAGCACCTGATACTATATCATGGTTTACATTATTTATTTTTATTTTTACATAAAAGAGCCGAAGCCCCAGCTAAATTGTAAATCGTTGAAAGCTTTATTGTAGTCTCAGCATCCAGCATAGTACCTAGTAATGTAATTGCTGTCTCTTACAACTTACTGTAGTGACAGCATTTAGAATAGAATTTAGTACATAGTACAGCTTAATGAAGATTTATTGCTCCTTCCCAATCCCATCTTGTTTCATTATTTTTCAAACCATAAGAGACTCCTAATCTCACAAAACAAACTGAGGGTTACTGGGGGGTGGGAGGGTAGGGACAGGGTGGATGGGTTATGGACATTGGGGAGGGTTTGTGCTATGGTGAGTGCTGTGGAAGGTATAAGCCTGATGACTCACAGACCTGTACCCCTGGGGCAAATAATAAATAAAAAAATTAAAAAATAAAAAATATAAAGCCTATGTTAAAAAAAAAAGATTTATTGCTGCTGCTGCTGCTGGATATTACTTAGAGAAGGAGAGATAGGCAGGATGAACAGAATGTCTTGTGAAAGGCCAAACATGCAGAGTATTGCTAGTAGAAAGGCTAACTGGCCTTAATATTGCTAACAGTTTGTTGGTATCAGCTTTAGTTGCATGGTTCCCTGATGCAAGAGAGCATGAGGGAAGGGCATTTCAATAGAAAGAATGGCATGACCAAATGCTCAGGGCTGCAAATATGTACCAAAGATGGACTAGTTTGTTTGGTAAAAAGGTGAGATTGCTCACTCCATGTGGAGACCATTATCCTGCAGGGAAAAAAAATGAAGCTGCATTTATGTGAAAAAATACCTTGAAAATCTGCATAAAAAGAATTTTTCTTCCTATACTAACTTATCTTTTTGAGAAATTAAGAGAATTTTGCTCAAGAGAAGAATAGAATTGGAGTATTTGTAGGTATTTAACAAAATAGGTGACAAAAATCATTCAAACTGAAGAAAACCTGAACCCACTCCCACATTCTCCCATCACATATCGAATTATAGGTTATTTGCTGGACAGATAAGTGAATGATTTTTTGATACTGTTGCATTATAAATATTGCTGCTTTATACATCCAAACTGTAAATTTTATAATTTGGACTTTTTTTCTTCTTCAGTGAGATGTTCATATTGATCAATATTAAACTTGGCAAAAGAGCAAAAAGGTTAAAATCGATGGTACTCAATATTTACTATAAAAATATCTTCTATATTCTTAAATTTGGGGATGAAAAGAGTCCATAGATTTAATAATTATAAAGATTATTTGCTAGTTAACAGAAGTTTAGCATATGTAAATAATACAGATTCATCTCTTAATGATAAACTAATAACTTGTTCTGACACTCAGAGAAACATCAGAAATATTCTGACCCTTGGTCCTTAATATAATTTTATTTACATCCATATACACTTTTTAGATGTTACCATGTTAACCTGAGAGGCTTGAATATTAAACTATGCACTCTGTAAATAACTTCTAAATAAACTTTTCATATTGCTTCCTTTTTATTTTCTTTTAAGTTTGTTTTGATTCATTTGGTTTCAATTCTGCTTACCTGAAAGCACTCCTAGACCTTCGCTGAAGGGCATACTAAGTAATGAGAGTTGGTTATGGAAAGTAGGCAAACAGATTACTTTCATTTTGTTTCAGTTTTGCTTAAAGTATGAGGTTGGGGGCTTCCAAGGCATTTAAGTTATCATGCTAGTTGTTTTTCCAAAGATACAAAGTATCTAAGATAGTTACCCATGGAAGCATTCACATCATCTTCATATGTCTCCATCTTCCTGTGTAGTGACCAAAGTTATCTGTGATGATATTTGGTATCAGTAGCCTAATTATTCATGCTGTGGCCCTATACAAGAATATAATCAGGTAGGGCAAAGCAGGGGAGTAAGGTACATGGGCTCTCCCCAAACTCAGCTTTTTTCTTTGTGATCTGGCCACCTCTCAATCACTTCATTTTTGAACAGGAAATGTTGACATTATAATATCATTTGTGTTTAGGTGGTAATATTGTGTATCTGATATAGGGTCATATGATATTGACAAGTCACTCTCTAAATGGTGGAATGGGACAAAGTGAGGCAATCCTGGGAAAATCTGAGCCTTCCCTGGCAGATGAATTAAGTCTTTCTGCCTCTAAGTATAAGACTACTGGAACACAGAAAAAGTGTGTGATTTCACTTTTTGTTACAGCACGCATTGCTAGTTGAGTAAAATCTTTTCTTTAGGTTGATTTTAAGAACTTGGGAAAGCACTGGGAATGTACATTGCATTTCTAGTGGCCTAGCTGATATTACTATACAGTCTGGAAAGTTGAATGCATTGAATGCCCTTTTTAAAAGGAACTAATGGTCCTAGAAAGATGGATCATTGTTTCTGGTCGAAGTCACATTTTAATAGAATTTTGACAAAAACAATATGCATTTTAATAAGTTTTGTGAAATGGCAACATTTTCAATATACAAAATAAACAGGAAGAGTGATGGCAGTGTTTGAATCAGCACATGTAACTGGAAAGTTCTGGAATATTATGAGAAGTTACAGAATGTATAAGTCAGATCCCGGCTTTCTGTTTATAGTAGTGAAGGAGAAGGTTTCAAGATTTATAGTCAAGGTCTCAGAAACACGAGATATACACTATTAAAAAAAAAGGTTATCCTAACCTTGGGGTTAGGTTAGGTAAAGAAGAATGTAGGGAACAGACCATGAAGGAGGAGAGAGATGAATTGCATGTGGCTTATCATGGAACACAGATTTGTGGTGTGAGATAATGCTTTAGATATTCTACTTTTCCTGCTCTATCTCCCACATCTCTACATATGTCTAGATCGGGAGGTTGGCAAACATTTTCTATAAAGGGACAGATGGTAAATATTTTAGGCTTTCCTGGGTATACAGTCTCTGTTATAACTACTGTCACTGTAGCCACAGACTGTACATAACTAAATGGGAGTGGCTGTGTTTCAACGGGACCTTATTTACAAAGCAAGGAGACAAGCCCATCACCTGTCTCTTTATGATAAGACCATTGTTTGCTGACTCCTTATCTAGATTCTTACTTACCAAGTCAGATCTTGCCTGGACCATGACATTAGCCTCCTTACTGTCTACCAAAAAGGTCTTTATATCTTCATTCATTTGTTCAAGAAATTCTAGAGAACATGTAACACATACCAGACACTATATCATACAACGTAGATACAGTAGTGAAAAAGACAACTTTCTTTCCTCTAGGAGTTTATCTAAGAAACAACTGATAAATAAACAAAGAAGCAAGTAAACAAGATGATGAAAACTTATTTTAGGTATTATAAAGGAACTAAATACCATGGCATGAAAGAAAGTAATTGGAAGTCGGAGCTCAACTTTAAACAGGTGGCCAAGGATTGCTTTCTGAAGAAGGCGACATTTAAGCTGAAACCTGAATGACAGGAAAACAAAATATTGTAAGTGTGGGGAAAGAGCATTCTAGGATAGGGAAATAAAAAGTATAAAGGCTTTGAGATGGGAAGATGCTTGATATGTTCTGAGAAGAGAAAGGAAGCCTATGTGCCTAGAATGGAGGAAAAAGAGGTATAAAATGAGATTGGAGATGAAGACAACATCCAGATAGAGAAGGGCCTTGAAGGTCATGGTCACATGTGTGGAATGTTTTCTAATTGCAGTGGGAAGCTGCTGAAAATATATTATCAGGGAGGCAACATGATCTTATGTATACTTTACAAGAATTATTCTGGCTGCCGGATAATGAATGAAAAGGGAGAAGTGAGACTGGACATAAAGAGATTAGTAGTTTCTTGGGGAGCCGGGGTGGCTCAGTCAGTTAAACCTCTGATTTTTGATTTCGGATCAGGCCATGATCTTAGGGTTGTGAGATCAAGTCCCGTGTTGGGCTTCATGCTCAGCAGGGAGTCTGCATGAGTTTCTCTCTCCCTCTGCCCTCCCCTTCACATGCTCTTTCTCTGTCTCTAATGTAAATAAACAAATCTTTAAAAAAATAAAAAGAAGTTTCTGCAATAGCTCAGATGAGAGATTCTGAGAGTGGTTGTAGTGTAGACAGAGACAAGAGTTTGGATTTGATATGCATTTTGAAATATAACAATAGGATAAAGTATTGCTAATGTATTGGATATGGCAGTTGGAGGAAGAGAGGAGTCAAGGATAACTCCCAATTTTTGAACTGAACATCCAGGGGGCTGGCGGTGACATGTTTTGAGGTTGGGAAGAAAGGAGAGAAACAGATGGGAGGGGTGTGAATCACAAGTTCTGCTTTGGATAAGCTGGGTTTGGAATGTCAATGAGAATTTAAGGAAAAACACAAAATAGAAAATTGGACATGTCTGTAGTTCAAGGAGAGTTCTGGACTAAAATTTTAATTTTTGGTGGCACATGGATGGTATTTAAAACACTGCACCAGGTATCTGTTTCTGGCCACATGGAGTATAAGCCTAGATTTACCCATACACCTTAAACAAACAAAACGTAAGACAAAATATTTTTTAAAATGATTTTTGGACATCAAATAACCAGCATTTGAGAGAAGGAAAACAAATGAAGTGAATCCTACTATTTCTCCAACTTCCTGCCTTAAGGGAATTTCTAGGACTCAGTACAGGGAGAAGGAACACAAACAGAATGTCACAGTTTCCCTGAGCTGAGAAAACAGAGTTGAGAATGCAGAGAGAAATTTAGAGGGCAACATGCTAGGCAGGAGAGATGTGGATAGGGCCATACTATAGAAGTTGAAAAGGATTCCCTTCAAGTCTTCAGCTGAGTATTGACTGGCACCTGAAGTGAGAAAACTACCTGAGCCCAGAAAAAGGGTAACATTCTTTGATACTCTATCCTCCTTCCACGAGGTAGAGCTTACAGTGGAGAAAACTGGTAGATACGATCTTCATTAAGTAATTAAAGTTAACATGGAGTGTGTGAATGGCAGGAAGAGCAGAGGGAGAGGGAGAGAATCCCAAGCAGACTCCCTACTGAGTATGGAGCCCGATGCAGGGCTTGATCCCACAACCCTGAGAGCATGACCTGGACCAAAACCAAGAGTTGGATGTTCAACCAACTGAGCCACCTAGGTATCCCTGGACCCCCTGATACAATGGGATGAAAAGCACACCTCTCCTTTGTGGAATTATTTCCAAAAATCTATAACGCTATTGTAATTATGAGTAAACATCAGACCAGTATGAAGTGAGGGGCATTCTACAAAGTTTATGACCAGTATTCTTCAGAAGTGTCAAGGTCATGAAAAATAAGGAAAGACCAAGGAACTGTCATAGATTGGAGTGGACAAGAGATATAACAACTGAGTCCAATGTGGTATCCCGGAATAAAAGAATGGACTTTAGTGAGAGCTGGGGAAATCCAAAGTACATTTGTGGTTCAGTTGCTAATAGTACTGTAGGGATGTTAAATTCTCACTTTTAATAATTATACCGTGGTTATTAACATTAAGGAGAAGCTCAATAAAGGGTAAAAGAGAATTCTCTCTACTATCTTTGCAACTCTTTTGTAAGTCAAAAATTATTTCACCATAATATTTTTAAAAGAGCAAAATTAAGAGTTGGGAAACAATAAAGTAGAACACTGACACATCACTGGCTGGAACCCCTCTAATTAACCACATACAAGAAAACCCCAATGAAATTCACTCAGTCCTTTAATATAAATGTATTGGGGAACTGTAAAAGGCCAGCACTCTGCTATGACTGGGCTTATAGAGTCAAATGAAAGATATGTGTTCTTTTAGTTGCCAAAGAGAATTATGAGTTTTATAACTATGGGTAGAGAGAGACTGAGAAAGTTTGAATTTGCAATAATGAAATTGAGTTGGGGGCTCAGTCATTGAATCGTCTTCCAAGTATGATTGTCTTCAAAGTTGATGTGGAGTGGGAAAACAAGGTTTCACAGAAAAGTAACAAAACAGTACAAATGAAATACTTCTAATTTCTAATTTTTGTACAATAATCCTTTTTTTTAAACTGGCCTTTATGATCATACGCATTGTGGCTTTTTCACTGCCTGAGTGAGTTTCAGTTTAATCAGCATCAGGACCATAGATATTAGAGAAAACTTGCCAAAGCTTCTCAGGTATATGCTGAATATTCTTGATGTATTGATCAGTATTAATGTGGTGAAATCAATATCTGCATTTATTCTGTAGCACTTCCAATATTTCTATTCTGTGTCTCCTCTTAAGGAACATACTCAATACAACTACTTTTCTATCTTTTCTCCATTCCTTTGTGAATGGTAATATTTAAAGGGATTATTAAATATATTAAAATAAGTAGACTGAATTTTGAATGAGTGAAGAAAACGTATTTACAAGATTTGTATGCTCCTGGAGTCCTCTTGGGATTTTTTGCTAGCAACATAGATGGTAAATATTTAATATTTTCCAGAAATTACCCTCAGAGGCTCAATCCATTAACTCAAGTGCATGCTACAAAAACAGATTTTTTTTATTCTATCAACAGTACATGAACAGAGGAGGGAAAGAAAATGAAATGGTTTTTCTATCAAGTACCATGATTTAGAAATCTCTGGGTTATATGGATTCAGCTCAGTGCTTGGCAACGCTGGAAGTTCTACATTCAATTTTGTTGAAATCAGCGAATGAATGAATGAATGAATATATCAACCAGGGTTTCATTTAAAGAGCTTAAAGCATCGCGACGTTTTCTTTGTCTCTGGCAATGTCCTTGGTAAAACCACTACAATCCCTGGTACTGTTCAACTATTTCAGAAATGTTTCCTAAAAACCAGTAGATGGCAGTCCCTCTTCACTTCTCACCTTTCTTTAGCGAGGGAGGGAAAAGAAGCAAGGGATTGAAAAAGAAAGGGATGGAAATAGAAGCAGATAAAGATAGATATTTAAATTCAGCACATGGTGTTTAATTTTTATGAACGGATTTTTAAAAGTGAACTGTTAAGAAGCAGGGAAAATTAAAATACGTCTTAATTGGAAATCAGACATCAAACAATTGACTTTGTGCTAGCTCATCAAATTCCATACCAATGTGTTGCATTTTGATTAAATGACAACTGTATTTCCTTCTGAAAATAAGCTCCTCAATAGCCATGTGGAGTATGTGGTTTTTCATGGAAATGTCAGCCAATTTCTTGTCATGCTGAGTACCCAGGTGAGGTAGGCTTCCATTTTTAAGGTTTTTTGGGCTGCACTTTGTTATTAGCTTGGTACTTTGGAGAGTGCTCAGGGAAAGCCTCAAACTATTTTTATCTCCAAAATGTTTAAAATTTGTTGAGCAGCTCTGGATGCTACAGACATCCAGACAAATGCATGCCCTAGCACTGAAGCATAATATGGAAAACTGCCCCAACAGGAGCTCATTATACATTTCCACAGAGATTCCCAATATGTGAAACACATTGATGCATTCAAATTGCATCTCTGCTACAGTAGTTGTTAGGGAGCAAACTGAGATCACCAATTTCATTTCCTTTAGCAAGTATCTTTATTTGAAACCTAAATCATGGGTTCTAGAATAATTTCCTCAACTTCTTCCCCTCATTACATTCATCATTCCTCCGTCTACTTCAGCCCTCTCACCCTGACCCTACTGCAAAGGGAAAAAAATGACTAACGCCTGGGGAACAATTCAGAATTTCAAATACTGGGTCCCGTTTCCACTTGATTTTTTTGTATCCTCCCATTTAGTCTGTTCTAAAATTTGTCAACAGGTAAAAACCACAACAACCTTAAATGAGTTCTAATTCATAAACCACCATTAACTGCAGAATACAGGTCATGATAAAAATACATTTTTCTTGAAAAGGGGCATCTTCTCACATATTTCTCATAAAACTCATTCCTCTGAAAATAAGTTATATGGATAGTTTGACTGGTTCTTCATTATAAAATTGTACTCAGATCTATGTTTGTGTTTAGCTGCTTTATTTAGGGGATATACAAACCCAGCTTTCTAGCTACAGTAGAAGTAGGAAATGACAGGAATGATATAAACAAGTTGCAAAAGACAGAAAAACACTTCTTGTTCACAATGAATGTATGTGTTTTCCCTTGACCTATCCAGAAATAACATTCAGAAGACAAGCAAGTCAACCACTGTAGATACGTACTCTATTATAATGTTTGATGTTTGTGTATGTTTCCCCACTAGGCTTTGAAATGGTTAAGGGAAGGAACATTTACACTAATTTATTCATGTAATCATGCTTTTGTCAATCACTAATTGCATACTTAATATGTGACAGATTGGGGGTAAAACGACAAATAAGATGTAACTGCTGTCTTTAAGGAGCTTACAGTATGTGAAGGTAAAACAAACACATTAAAAGTAGGGTTGAAAATTGTAGGTGCCATGATGGAATTATGTATTGACTACAGCAGATGCACCAAAGATAGAGCCTTTCCATCTGTGGGATGTAAGGTAGAGTGACAGAAAACTTCATTAGAGAATAACCCTTGAACTATTTTGAAGGATGTGTAGCTCATCGGATTGACAAACTGTGATGTAAAAATTCTACACAGTCGGACCAGTGTGGAAAAGGGCATAGGGTTGTTTATTTGAAAAGTGGAAATTTGTGCGGGGCAGTACACAAGATAGGGCTATAACTGTAGGCAGGGATATGGTCAGGAAAGCTTCTAATGTCACATCAAGGAATTTGAACTTTCTTATGTGGGTACTTGGAGTCAAGAATGAGGTTTAGGCAGGGAAGTGACAAATCCCATTTCCTTTTTTTTNCCCCCTCTTTTTTTTTTTTTTTTTTTTTTTTTGGTGGTGAAACAGGAAAGGAATTTATTTCAGTGAGGCCAACACCAGGAAGACAGCAGACTAGTGCCACAAGACTGTCTCCACAGTTGTGAAAATACTTCCAGGTTTATATAAGGAAAATGTGGGACAAAGGTTAGTGGGTACATGCAGGTAGGCAGGTTCATTCTGACAACGGGTTAGTGTGTAGACTCAGAGGTGCAAATTTGGCAACAAGGAGATAATTTGGGAAGCTTTGCAATAGTTTAGGCAAGAAATGGAGGATGAAGTAAATCTAGGAGGATAGGTAACAAGGTTAGTTTTAGATAGATTTAGATTGAGATGCATATTGGATTTCCAAGAAGAGACAAATGGAACTCAAGGGAAAGCTCTGGATTAGAACTGTGACCTTGGGATCTATCAGTATATAACTGATAGCTATGTGTACAGATGAGATCATCTAGTGAGAGAAGAGAAAAGAAGAGAAGGGAAGAAAGGGCACAACATTGGGAAATACAACATTTAAGGTATAAGCAGATAAAAAGGAACTCTAAGATGAAAAATATAAAAAGTCAGAAGATAGAATGCATTTATGGAAGTGAAGGGAAAAATAAGCAGTCAACGTGACAAACGCAGCAGAGGTAAAATAGGTTGAAAATTGATAGGAGTCTATCGAGTTTGGCAGTTAGAAAGTAATGAGGATCTTCTACAGAGTGGTTTCTATGGAGTAGCAGAGTATAAACCTGATGGCTGAAGGTTGAAGAAGGAATGGGAGGTAAGGAAGAGGAGGAGATAAATATGGAGTTTTTCTTTTAAAAATCTTTGCAATAAAGAGAAGAAAGAGGTACTACCAGAATCTAGTATAGGACCTGGCACTGAGTGGGTGTTAATGTGTATCTTTGGAATTGAACTTACCAAGTACACACTTGGTCACCACTACAATATTATTTGCAGACTTAGTGTGTCATGTAACACCCAGAAACATTCATGTTCTATAATTGGAGGTCATTCTTTTATAACACAGAACTGTACGATCAGGTGGAACAACCAATGTGCAGTTTAGTCAAAGAGTAAATAAAGCTCATGTCCTTGTTAGGGGAAGCAGAATGGAATCTACAGCTCTACCTTGAAGAATTCTCCTTGAGTTCACCACATGGATGGGGTTTTGCTTTGCCCAGCATAGTTTGGTACTGCAGTTTGGAAGCAGATTTCCATGGACTATCTAAACGAAGCATGAGTAACAGTATGAAGACCAAATGGAAGAGGACTATTAGCTCATCAACCATGAGAGCTGGAAGAACCCTCAGGGATTGTCTGACAATAAGTTTTTCAAAACTTCTTGTTTTATTAATGGAATGTCCTTGTACCAAATAAGTTTGCATGATTAACCCTAATATACAACACTGACAAAAGTGGTATTGATGCTGTGAAAGATGTAAACCTGATGATTCACAGACCTGTACCCTGGGACAAAGAATAATTAAAAAAAAGTGGTATTGAACTAGTATGGATTTATCTTACAAATTTAAATTAAAAATAGCTATATTTTTGGAGCGCCTGGGTGGCTCCCACTGAGCATCAGATTCTTGATTTTGGTTCAGGTCATGATGTCAGGTTGTGAGATCGAGTCCTGTGTTGGGCTCTGTACTCAGGGGGGAGTTTTCCTGAGCTTCTCCCTCTCCTTCTTCCTCTGCCCCTCCCCCTGCATCCCCCCTCATGTGCCTATGCATATGTGTTCTCTCTTTCAAATAAATAAATCTTNGCTGAGCAGAGAGCCCGATGTGGGCCTCGATCCCAGGACCCTGGGATCATGACCTGAGCCGAAAGCAGAGGCTTTAACCCACTGAGCCACCCAGGCGCCCTCTCCCTCTCCTTCTTCCTCTGCCCCTCCCCCTGCATCCCCCCTCATGTGCCTATGCATATGTGTTCTCTCTTTCAAATAAATANTGGGGAAGGACACAAACCATAAGAGACTCCTAATCTCACAAAACAAACTGAGGGTTACTGGGGGGTGGGAGGGTAGGGATAGGGTGGATGGGTTATGGACATTGGGGAGGGTTTGTGCTTTGGTGAATGCTGTGAAAGATGTAAGCCTGATGATTCACAGACCTGTACCCCTTGGGCAAATAATAAAAATAAAATTAAAAAAAATAACTATATTTTCGAACTTAAGACAATGAGTCTATTTTGATGAATACAAATGTCTAAAAATCTGAACGTGGTAGTTGCAATGAGCCACTATATCCAATTTTATTTCTGTATTTTGCTTTGATTGTACTTTTCGGAAAAAATCATCATTCACATAGGTAAGTTGTTGTACGTGGTAACTACTTTTTAAAGCAGATCATTTCAGAACCTTAGGATACTCATCAAATAAACTAGAAGGGCAGGGACTCTTAACATGAGTCTATTCATGCATGGATTACAATTAAGACTATTATGAAGCACCTGCTAAGTGTATTACAATGTATGAAGTCTTTGAGGTTTCACTTTAACTTAATAAAGGTGGACCCTCTCATAAATCTTTTATTGAGTGATTACTGCACAATGGTCTACAGAACAGAGATGAATAAAGACAGCCTTTGCTCTTAAGAAATTTATAGTGAAGAGGGAAAATTAGATTTGTAAAAATGAGAGCAACAAAACATCAAAGATGGACGGACAGAAGCAAGATGCAATGTATAGGCTACAGCGGACAAACAAAAGGAGAGAGCAACTCTGTGAGCGTAGGGAGCTGAGTTCTATGGAGCTCCCAGGAGGAGGTGACTTTTGCTCTGTTGTCAAAGATGTGTAGGGGGATGCCTGGGTGGCTCAGTTGGTTAAGCGTCTGCCTTGGACTCAGGTCATGATCACAGGGTCCTGGGATCGAGTCCTGAATCAGGCTCCCTGCTTAACCCCACTTAGCAGGGAGCCTGCTTCTCCCTCTGCTTGCAGNCCCCCCCCCCCCCCCCCTAAAAAAAAAAAAAAAAAAAAAAAAAAAAAAAAAAAAAAAAAAAGCATCGGACTTCACCAGGTTGGCAAAGTTGGGGAGAAAACTAGTAGTTGATAAATAATATTTTGTCTAAATGATTGAAAAGATCTCCCACCCTTATGTAACAATTGCTAGTATTCTTGTCAGCGATATGAAAAGTGAGTTATCAAACAATGCTTACACACTAAGAATATAATCATAGCATATTATCATGACATGATATAGTATGCATTTACTTGTACAAGTTACTATACCATGAAGAAAACATGGAGCAAGCAGAAATGCCCACGGATTGCCTGGTGTTTAATTGTGTATGGTGTCTGAATGCCTTAGCAGTGTTTTCTCTGTTCACGAACAGACACGTACAGGCTGGGATTTATATAAAAAGCCAATCTTACAGCATAAGCTTTATAGCTAATGACGTATTTATAAAAATCCAGACGTATGTAAACACAAAATCAAACTAAATATCACTTTCAAGGTTTATACAAAGACACATTAATATACGGGAGATGAGCAATAGGTAAAACTTTGGCTTCTAACTCATTTTCATGTCACTTTTTCATTTCCAGTTAAGTACTTAGAAACATATTAAAATATTTGAAGAGATATTTGTATGCCCACGGGTATAGCAGTGTTATTCACANACTTGTAATCTCTCTCTCTGTGTGTCAAATAAATAAATAAAATCTTTAAAAAAAAAAAAATAAAATATTTGAAGAGATATTTGTATGCCCACGGGTATAGCAGTGTTATTCACAATAGTCAAAGGTGGAATCAACCCAAATGTCCATCAGCAGATGGATGGATAAACAAAATGTAGAATTTACACACAATGGAGCATTATTCACTCTGAAAAGGAAGGAAATTCTACGCATGCTGCAACATGGATGAACCTTGAGGACCTTATTCTAAGTGAAAAAAGCCAGTCACAAAAGGACAAATGCTGCATGGTACCACTTATCTGAGGGATCTAGAGTAGGACCCTCATAGAAACAGAAAGTAGCCTGTTGGTTACCAGGGGTGGGGGCAGGGGAAAATGGGGAGTTGTTTAATGGGTATAGAATTTGGAAATGAAAAGCCCTGGAGATTGATTACGGAACAATGGGTATGTACTTAATACCAACTCACTGTGCCGTTAAAATGATTAAAATGGTTAATTTTATGATATGTGTATTTTACCACAACTATATATAGACATAACTAGGATAAAAGACTTATGGAATCCCTGTGACCACACAGGAACACGATACAAATGCCACAGATTTATCCTAACAGCTTAGAGGTGCAGCTTTAATTCAGAGCACCTGACCATGTAGTCCACCTGTGTCTAGCGTGTTGGTGGTAGAGCAGATCTAGGAATTTTTCCACCTGACTTAAAGTTCAGAGTTCTTGCCACAATCAAATACTTTATTTGCATCCTACTTTGTCCTCAGGAAAGTCTATTTCTATTACAAACACTCTTACAGATAAAGGAGATTAGAAACCATTACGTCTGTGTTGATCTTTGCTTTGAAAAGCAGATGGAAAAAATACCATGTTTGATCCTTCATTTTGAAAAGAAAGCTAGAAAAATGCAGACCTCAAAGAGATATTTAGATTTAAAATGTACATTAATTCCTTCCCATATCAATAACTGAAATAAATAAGAGTTTCTGTTAAACTCGAATGTCTTGTGTTTTTTTTTTTTTTGTCTTTTCTTGTGGTTTGAGCACTAGTATATTTCTTTTAGGTTAAACTGTGTACATAAACTTCTATTACAAAAGGAATGAACAAAAAATGAATTTTATATGGGGCCTGACTTAATTATTGTACAAGAGGTTTTATGGCATTTTAGAAATGAGTGGCACCATTTTCTACAATACTGCGCCTTGTAAAACTAAATGGCAGAAAATTAAAAACAGATTGAGAACATGTTTAAACTAAAAAAAAAAACCCTTATACTTCAACACATTTACCCAAATATAGATTAACTCTGGGAAAACCTATAACCACTGCAATTTGCTTAAGCTGTGTTCACACGCCATGATATAACCAGAACAAAGTCTGCAATTATGCAGGTAGTAAATGTAACAGCATTCCTTAAAAATCAATTGTACATGTCATGGTATAATAGTATGTACTTCATTCACTTCATAGTTACTGCAACAATTATATTTGGGCTTGTAAAGAAATGCAAGATTTTTTTTCTTAATAGTAATTAAGCCTATTATTCAGTACCTGTTAAATGTATTACAATGCACGAAGTGCTTTGCCTTATAGCTAACCTACTAAAGCCTGGCTCTCAAATGGTTAATGCAAAGACTAGGCATCATTAACAAATATTCTGTGGTAACTTTGTGAACAATTCTCTCAGCCCCTCTCCTTTCTTTATCTTCTGCATTTTTTTGCTTTTTTTCCCATCCTCCCGCTTGCCGTGTTGTACCTGATTACTTACCGCCTGCCCGTCCTTCCTTTCATGTCCTACTCCTGTACTATCTACAGAGTCTTTCCTTGATTTACAAATGTTCTTTCTGTTCTCTGTGAGTGAGTGTATGAGACAATGAAGTGTGAAGAAGCTAAGGGAGAGAAGAGTGACATGTGGTAGATAATTTTGTAACATGGCTGAGAAGATTGAGGCTTTTTTTTTTTTTGGAGGTTTTTCGAATTTCATTGTGGTTTAAATATTGGGAATTGAATAGAACACTGGGAATGGATGTTCAAGAAATAAATGTAAAAAGAGGAATTAAAAAGCAAGATATTTATTTTAGCCAAGAAAATGCAGTGAAGAAATAGGAAAACAATACTTCTACCAAATGTCAAGAGAAAAACTCAGTGCATGGTTTTCTAGAAAAATTAATTTCAACAAGACACAAATTTGAGAAATATATTTTTAGTACATCTGATTCTAAGATTACTGTACATAGCATATATTTCCTCAAAATCAAACATCGATTTATTTCTAGAATGTAAGTATCCTGACAGTATGATAAATCTCCATCTGCCCTGGGGTGATTAAGGCTAAGGTATTTTGGTTAATGGAAAGTTTGTGTTAACAAAGACTTGCCAAAGAGCTCATATTTTTCATTGGATCCTAATGTTTTGAAGCTTGTAACAAATAATGAAAATTTATTAAATGCCTCCAATAATGACTGATCCCTTAGCAAGCCTTCAAAACATTGAAAATAAAGAATTAGGATTCTTCAGGCATCTGTTTGATGCACTATCATTCTTTAAAAGTATACCAAATTTAATTAGAGAATCATTAATACATTTTTAAAGAGAGCTGCTTTATTAGTAATTATACAGTGGCTTTCTAACACACTCCTTATTTATAATTATCCAGTAGGTTTGTAAAACACCCATGTACATTGAGCTCTGAATATCTTGAATGCAAGGACTTAGTCTGTTCCTCTTTGAATTGTCAGATGTTTTTTTGCATGAAGTAAACCAAATATTTTCAAAAACATTGAATTTATCACTTTAGGCTTTTCTTTCCAATATAGGAAAGTCTAAATTCCTAAAAGTCTACCTACTAATGATATATTCTCAGTATGAAGCTGTGTCCAAACAGGATCAAGAAATAGTTGCTCTCACTAAGAAAGATTTTGGAAACAAAACAAAAACGTCCTTGTCCTACATTGCCCTAAACTGCTGAAACAGCCACATTTGAAAGTTTTGGTTCTCAGCCCCAGAAATACGATAATATGGCTGAGGACAATTTGGATAAAATACAGGCAGCTTTTATTAGTAAAGATCAGAAATTATATGCTTTAATTTGACTGGCCCTAGTTATAAAAAAAAAGTATCTTATATTAGAATTGGATAACAGACCTAGTGAAGAAAATAATTTTGATTTTATTTTCTCCTCATAACTTAAGTACTGAAGTGACATGTGAAATTGACCTTCTAAGCAACATAAAGGAAAGACAACAAGTAAACATTTTTTATTTCCATGATTATAATAGTTCTACAATTAAGAGTTGTGTTGGAATGCAGCCCAATGTGAATGGGTTATTTCAGTAAAAATCTATACATATTCCATTTCTTATCATGATTATATGAGTTTCTCTCTCTTTTTTTTTTTTTTTTTTTTGACACAGAGAGAGAGATTACAAGTAGGCAGAGAGGCAGGCAGAGAAACAGGGAGAGGAGGAAGCAGGCTCCCTGCCGAGCAGAGAGCCCGATGCGGGCCTCGATCCCAGGACGCTGAGATCATGACCTGAGCCGAAAGCAGAGGATTTAACCCACTGAGCCACCCAGGCGCCCTGAGTTTCTCTCTTTATGTTCGCTGTAAAANATCATGACCTGAGCCGAAAGCAGAGGCTTTAACCCACTGAGCCACCCAGGCGCCCTGAGTTTCTCTCTTTATGTTCGCTGCAAAGGAGAGAACAGCCCAAGATATTCAACTATTTAACTATGAACTTTTTTTGTTGGTTAATCTCCCCAAAGCATAATATTTATATATGCAGTTTGTGATAACCAGTAAACTTACAAAATTATANTAATCTCCCCAAAGCATAATATTTATATATGCAGTTTGTGATAACCAGTAAACTTACAAAATACATTTGTTATAGGTTATTGTATTTGCTTACTTAGCCAATATTTCTTCTTTACAGAAAATTGAATTTAGTTACTTAAGCAGTAAATGAATTTATTAGCCTTGGGAAAATTAACTTACTGCTCTATAAATGAACTCCACCATCATGTAATCAATTCAACACCATGTGTGGGTTCTCTGGTTTAAAAGAACATTTTTACTATCTCTCTTCTCAAGCTGCCAAAAATCAGTGTTGCCTTTGACAGATTTAATTCAAATATAATGTAAAGCCCGGAGCCTTGCGTGACAAGCCTTAAAATATAAGATTTTCAGTTAGAAGAGATAAAATCTAGGAGTAGTAATCACCCAAGAGTAAAAAAAAAAAAATCATGAAGACAATGGATAATGTTAACATTGACTTATTTACTTGAGTAACTCAATCTTGAAAGAATAAACTTGAGACAAATGAGGGTACATAAGTAAATTCTAAGAGATGTTAGAGGCTTAAACATGAATTAGGCTAAAAAGACTTTAGTTTAGTGAAGGATGGAGTCATGATCAAGGTAGGGAAATATAACGAAACTTTTGAATCTGTATTAAGGGAAATGACTCTGTTTCTTTACCAAAACATTTTTAGAGGCTACCATCAAAGAAGTACTATTGGACTAGATAAAACGAATTATTTTGGATAGTATTAGAAACCTGTATCTCTAAGTAATTTATTAAATATTTGTACTTAGGTAATGATATTTACAACATTTAAGGAAATTCTAATTTCTACCTTCAAACACGCTGTGCAGAATCTCTTTCCTGTCTCAGGCAATCCCATAACTTCCTGGTTATTTTTGGGTAAAAAAAAAAAGTCCAGTCCAATACAGTACAATTTAAATCAGTTGAACACTTCAAGCTCCTATTTTTCCCTTTGCATAATATTGGCTAACCTTCAGTCTGAGAGTCTCAATGTGAATAAGAACATAGCAGCTTTTACATTCCTCTCGTGTCTTTTTCTAGGACCGGGGATGGGGAAATGGGCAGAAGTTGTTTTACTTAATTAGGGCTCTTTTAATCCTCTTGGCTTCCAGTGAGATGGGCATTGGCCAACATCTAAATGGTGGCTCTCACGTGGAACTTGTGCAAGATCACTGGGGATTTGGGGGAAGGTTTTCCCACTGAACATTTCATAATGTGGAACCACTCCCTTCACACCTTACTCTTCTATCCTTGGAGACCTATGATTATATTGTGATAAAAAGAAGAGACTCTTCATTTCAGGAAACAAACTGAGGGTTGCTGGAGGGGAGGGGGCTGCTGATGGACAATGGGGTGGGTATGTGCTATGGGGAGAACTATGTATTGTGTAAGACTGATGAATCACAGACCTGTATCCCTGAAACAAGTAATACATTATATGTTAATAGAAAAAAAGAATACATTCTGTTTGTGTGAATATTATAACTATTATTTATTTCAATGGTTGGAAGAATTGTAGTTCACCTCTTTTTCTTATAGACATACAAGAGCCAAAAGAATGTATGCACATCTGTGGTAAAAAGAGATTAGATGCATACATAGTTCATGCCTAAAAAAATTTTTGTTAATATGTATTTTGTAGTGCTAAGCATAAAAATAACTTTTCTCCTCCCTCAAAAAGAGCTTCCTTCTAAGGAGACTAAGCTAAGAATATTTCTTCCATTTAAAGACAAATCCTTAACTTTGAAAAATAAAACATGATAGCTTATTAAAAATTCAGTTCGTTAAATCTGATTGAAGGTTCAGTCCAAAGCCATTTTGAAGGACTAGGATTTTAATTTGCATGGTATAGTTTTTTTATTATGTATTTATTTTATGCAGCTGTCTTTCAGTTTTGTGACACAGTTAAGCAATTGTTGATAGGTGTGTTGAATTTAGTAAGACTGCCTTCCTTACTTAAATGATCTATTTCCGTTGAACTGCCAGTTAAAGATGATCTCACACTTGCTGACATATCATTAGTGATGGGCTGTTAAAGGAATGTTGCTATTTCCTTATACTGTTTATTTTGCTTCTTCACATATCATACTGACCTTATTTATTTTGTCCTTTGCGCACTTTTTGCTTTTTTTGAGAAGGACACAGAATAAATGTTCACATCAGTTATGGATTATGGGGAGAAATTCGAATAGGAGTTAGCTGCTTTACAACTATCAGAATTTCTCTTCCAAAAGCATAAAAATTAAAACTACAAAAATCTCCCTCTTTTGGGTTAACATTTTCACTTATTCATGGGCACTATTTATTTTGTTTTTGAGCTACTATATACTTATAAAATACTCTGTGAAATTTTTTTCTAATACTCTATTGTTATAACAACTGCTACAACACATCCCCCAACTGAATATTTTTCAAGTTTTTAATCAACTTAGTGACATCTTGAAATCATTTAATTTACTCATCCATCCTTCTAGTCCACATTTTTTCCTCAGCGTCTGTCACGTGCCAGCATGCAGTCAGACCCTGGAGATGTGCTGGTAAACAAGGGACAAGTCTTTGCCCTCATGGAACTTCCAGTCTGATTGTGGAGATAGAAAAAGAAAAAAAGAAAAAAAAACTAGCAAACGAATAAACTAGAAAATTAAACATTGTGATGAGTGTCTGAAGAGAATAAGCACAGGGCTCTTACAGCACTTAGTACATTATAAGCTTGTGTGATAAACTCACCAATCATTTGATGACAAGTACACACTACATACATACATACATACATACATTCTCACTCCCCTAACAAATCACTATAGTTTACTTAAACTTTAAAAAATATTCAAATATAGCTTTTCAATGATGACAGCTGCATTATTTATTATTTAACAAGCTGGGTCTTGTTAGAAATACACATTTTCAGGTCCCACCTCAGACCTCTGGGCTGGTACTCAGAAATCTGTGTTTTAACAAGTCCTCCACGGACTCTGAGGCACATACATGCTAACATTTGAGAACTACTAATCTAAACTTTTTCTGGAAAACCTTCCTAAACCCTCCACGGATGAGTTTATGTACATAGGCTTCCTGTGGATATTTTTCTTTTTTTTTTTTGAAAGAATTTATTTATTTATTTGAGAGAGAGAGGGAGAGAGAGAAACGGCATGAGAGGGGAGAGGGTCAGAGGGAGAAGCAGGATCCCCGCTGAAGTGGGAACCTGATGCTGGGCTAGATCCGAGGACTCCAGGATCATGACCTGAGCCGAAGGCAGTCGCTTAACCAACTGAGCCACCCAGGCTATCCTGTGGGGTTCCTATGTGTATTTTTAACACATGATCAGCACACTATCGTCCTCAGACTAAAACAAGCCTGCATCTTATTTTCTATAATAAAAGTTATTGGAATACAATCACATCCATTTGTTTATGTGTTTATGTACTGTCTACAGCTCTCTTAAGCTAATGGCAGAATGCTAATGGTCCTCCAAACCCTAAAATATTTACTATCTGCTTCTTTACAGAAAAAAAGGTCTCCTTCCTGCTCTAATACTATAGCATAGCACTGTTACGCTGAATTACCATTAGCTGTTTACTTATTATTCTTTCATTGCCAGCACTTTCCTGAATTCTGGGATGCAGGGACAATAAAACAAAGTTTCTATCCTCATAGAGCTTACATTCTGGGGTGAGTGGAATAGAGTGAACAAATAAATATAATTTCCTTTAATCAACAACAGGTTTGGAATTATTTATTGTTCACTAGGGTGCTAACCCAGTGTCTGGTCCACACTGAATGTTCAATGATTGTCTATTAAATAAATGAATCATCAATGAGTGAGTGAAAGAATGCCACAAAGTGACAGGAAGGGCAGTTCTGTTTGTATATGAGCTTCAAGAATGTAACTGAGCTTCTTGGAATTATTACACTCTTCCTTATTCTTAAGTGATGTCCAGAGATTCTGCAGTGAGCCTCAGTACTCATTTAGTGTTTCAGATGGCATAAAAAGTGTTATAGAACTTAGATAGTACTAAAAAACTCAACTCTGAAATTTAAAGTAATCCATCCTTTTAGGAGAACAAGTAAGGTTCTTATATGTGACAAGTAAAGTGAGTCATGACCCATTTCTGCAACTCTAAGAGTTGGGAATCATCACATTCTACCTTGCAATGGTATTTTAAAATATAGGCGATAGACATAACGTAAAAGGATACTTTGGGTCTTGGTTGAGTTGTTCATCATACAAAACACCAGGATAGCATATGCAAAATAATCTTTATCTGTATTGGGAGTGTAGCAATTTTACTCTACGTTGTTTATATTAAGAAGAAATTAATCTCAAATCACTACCAATTATATATCAAGCATACTGATGGTAAAAATTCCGATGCAATACATTACTTTGTTCATAGGTAAATTCCAGCCAATATGGTCAAAAGTGAAGGAATTTTATTTTACTTCATCTGTATAAGGAACAATGAAAACTGCTATAAAATTAAATCAGGGGCTTTAACTGATTAGTGATTTTCAGATGGAAATAAGAAAATCATAGACAGCTGAAGATTTGAAATCAATTATTAATGCTACCTATGATAATGAAGCTAGTACAGATATCTAGCTGATGAAAGTGACAGATTATTCATACACTAAAATGCCTACTATTTTTTTATTAACATATAATGTATTATTTGCCCCAGTGGCACAGGTCTGTGAATCATCAGTCTTCCACATTTCACAGCACTCTCCAAAGAACATACCCTTCTCAATGTTACAATGCCTACTATTAAATGAAATTGAGGAGATGCTCAATATTTTTTCTAAGTGACCATTTCTAATTATGCAGCTAGATAATCAGCCTAATCACAAAAAGGATCCACCAGCAACATATAGACCATGGTGTAGGGGCTAGGGAGTCTCAGTGGCTTGGTCCCTAATCAAGCACATGAGTATTCAGCACAAAGTTGTACATATAAAGTGCTTAGCACAGTGTTTGGCACACAGTGAGTGCCAAATAAGTGACTGCCATTATTATTAACCAGAATCTGAAAAATGACTTGAGAGAGAGATATGTTCTCTGATTCTTAGATGAGACATATCACATCTAGAAGGTCATCTTCTCCTCCAGCAAGAAAAGATTCATGGAAGTGATGACATTTGAGATAAGTCACAAATATTAAAATTTGAGAGGTAGAAATGAGAGAGAGTTCAGAGACAGTGGGATGCTAAGTACATGTTTCTGCTGCCCTTGGCTTTCCCTTACAATAACTCAACTTCAGGGGAGCACCTTCCAAAGACAAGTGAGACTGAAGGGGAGAACCAAGCTTTTGGCTTTAGTGAGGTCCTGGGAGAAGGCACATCTGCAGGACTTCACTATTATCTGGGCCTGCCTAGATCTTGCATCTTAGAAAGAAGATATCTTGGACAAATTAGAGCTTTGTGCTTCCTGAAGAGTTGGTCCACTGAGATGTGTGAAGCACTAAGAAGAAAGCTAGCATTCATTGGTCCATCCATATTTGTGGTCCCTCAGGAACCTAGTGGTCCCTAAGTTCCCCGAGTAATTTCAAAAAGCTGAAGAGTTTGGGAGAATCCTCTTTATCTCTTCAACTAGAAAGACATTAACTTTTATAACTTATGGGAGCAGAGGGGTTTTCTCTCAAGGACTCCATAGGTGACCAAACAGTTCGAAGCTGGTATATCTCTTGCTCACAGGGCCAGAGACAGCACGTTCCCCGCCAAACTGTGGCAGTGGTATCACTTGGAACTGGAAGCAATGGGAAAGGAATGAGCTGGAGAAAAAAAGTGCTCTTGGAAAGTGATGAGTAACCATTAGTAGAAGGTAAAATTTCAGTAGAACTTCTAAACTTACAAGTGAAATAGATAACAGTAATTGGATCAAATAAGTAAACAAAATTATGAAAAATAGAAAAGAGAAAACAATGTATAATGAATAGGGGCATTATTGAATGAATTGTATAATATCTGTGCTTTGGAAGTTTATGCAGAATTAAAGGAAATGAATACAAGCTACATAAGTTGACCTAGAGATATTTCTATGAGATATTAATGAGTAAAGAAGCAAGTAAAAGAAGCAAGATGCTGAAAATAATGTATAATGTGACTGCATTTTTATAAAACAAACAATGGAAAAATCCAGATAATTCCGAGTTTGTATGCATGAATATATTTGGTTTGCGTATGATGCTCAGCATGAAGAAAAATGTAGACTAACAAATACTAGATTTCTAACATGAAATCTAGGGTGGGAAGTGGGGAGGGCTCATATTGATAGGAGATAATGTGGATAAAGATGCAAGAAAGAGGGGGGATGAGGGAGCCAAGTAACTTAGGAAAAAAATCAACACTATTTTGATCAAATAAGTAAATAAAATAAACTATGATAAAACTTTTACAAAAATGGGAAAAATTATGCAATTAAAATCTTGCAAATATGTTTATGCATATGAAATGGGTTTTGTTTGTTTTTTTAAAAATTTTATTTTTAAGTAATATCTATACCCAATGTGGGGCTTGAAATTACAACCTCAAGATTAAGAGTTGCATGCTCTACCAACTGAATCAGCCAGGTGTCCTCCAACAGAGAGAGATGCCTGCCTGGGTGGCTCAGTGAGTTAAGCAGTTAAGCAGTTAAGCATCTGCCTTCAGCTCAGGTCATGATCTCAGGGTCCTGGGATGGAGCCCCTCATAGGGCTCTCTGCTCAGCAGGGAGCCTGCTTCCCCCTCTCTCTGCCTGCCTCTCAGCCTCCTTGTGATCTCTCTCTCTCTCTGTCAAATAAATAAGTAAAATCTTAAAAAAAAAGGAAGACAAAAAATACAGGAACTTAGTATTTAGCTTGATAAATCAGACAAAACAAACCAAATATGTTAAAACAAAGTAGTGGAAACAATACATAAAACTATAATCTGATAAAAGAGAGTCAAAAAAAGTAAATCAGAAAACTGATTCTTTAAAAGATCAATAATATAAATTATGAGCTCACTTACGGGAAAAAGGAAGCAAAAAACACATATAAGGATGAAAATGGAGATATAATCCAGATAAAAATGAGATTTAAAGAATTATAAGAATATTCTAGCCAATTTGAAAACCTAGATTATGTAGATGTTTTCCTAGCAAAAAGATAAATTACCAACATAGACTCATGAATAAGCAGAAAACTTGAGTAGTCAGTCACTGAAAAATAGTTTGGAAAGATTTAAAATGTGTCTCTAAATGAGGAACCATGAGCAAAAAGTTTCAAAGATGAATTTTATCTAATTTTTAGAGGATAGTTTTAATTTATTTAAATTACATTAAGAAAATGAGGGAGCTCCTAACTTCATTGTATAAAACAAAATAATATCAATAGCAAACATGACAAAAACATACAAAGAAAAAATATAGATAGCTTAATGATACTATTTTATAGGATGCAAATAAAGTATTATCAATTGGAATTTAGAAGTGAGAGATTCACAGATAGGATTGCAGGAATATGAGGGTAAGTACAAAATCAGGAAAACACATTTTATGATACCAAGATAACAATGGAGAAAACCATATTAATATGGCCCTAGATCCTGAAAGTTATTTGACAAAATATAGCAGATATTCTTCATAAGTCCTGATTAAAATAAGAAATTGCTTCGACAGGATAATTTTTACTTATGAACAATAAGAAGCCAATTTTATTATTATTCAAATTAAAAATGCATTTTAGAAAATAATAGAAGAACATTAATAGAATATTAATATTGGAAAAGAAGAATGAGATTATCCATATTTTTACTAAAAATTGAAATGTAAGAAAGCTAAAAGTTTTCTAGTCATTTTAAGGGAAATTTTCTAAGTGGCCATGTACCTTATAAATATATAATCACTAATACATTTTCTTTATATTTGATGTAATAGCTACAAATGAAAATGGAGTTATCTTATTTGAAATACCAGCAGAAACTATAAAATAATTAGGAATAATCTTAAAAAGAGCAGTATGAGACCTGTATGAAGACATCCATAAAATACTTCTGAAGGGAACTAATCAAGATGTAGACTACAGGAAAGATTTACCATGTTCCTAATGGGAACACTTAATATCATAAAAGTGAGAATTCTTTTCAAGTTAATAAATGAATTATGAGAAATTTTAGTTAGAGGCCTGAAATGTTTCTTTGGAATTAGATTGAAGTAACCTATAATATTTTTAAAAGAAAAAATATTCAAGAACATAATATTGGCTTAGGAATGTGTGAAAAAATTAGTAAAACAGAAAAGAAGTCTTAGTTATAGGCTACAGCGTGTGTACGTGAGTGGGTATAAGGTAAAGGTACTATTTCTGTTCACTGTGAAATGATGATTTATGTTTACCAATAGTAGTATTAAAAATATCTCTCCTCCTGGAAGAAAAGAGAGTTTGATCTCACCCCTGTTCCTNATGTTTATCAATAGTAGTATTAAAAATATCTCTCCTCCTGGAAGAAAAGAGAGTTTGATCTCCCCCCTGTTCCCTTTTTTTTTTTTTTAAGATTTATTTATTTATTTGAGAGAGACAGAGTATGTGTGTGCAAGTGAGTGGGGGCAGGGGCAGAGGGAGAGAGAGAATCTCAAGGCTGGATCTCATGACCCTAAGATCATGACCTGAGTGGAAACCAAGAGTCAGGGGCTTAATTGACTGAGCCACTCAGGTGCCCCTCCCCTCTAATGTTATACATAAATACACACACATACACCACACAGAGGTGACTAGATACATAAGTAATCACTTAGTAAGTAAAACACAAGAAAACAATAATCATAGGGAAAATGTCTGTAGGGCACTTGGGTGGCTCAGTTGGTTAAGTGTCTGCCTTCAGCTCAGGTCATGATCCCAGGGTTCTGGGATTGAGCCCCACATCCAGCTCCTTGCGCAGCAGGGAGCCTGCTTCTCCCTCTCCCTCTGCTGCTCCCTCTCCTTGTGCTCACTTTCTCTCTCTCCTGCTCTTTCTCTCTGTTAAATAAATAAATAAAATCTTTTTAAAAAAGATTATTAAAAAAATGTCTGTAGGATATTTATATAATCTACAAGTTTGAAGGCTCTTAAAATAAGATAATATATGCCTAAATTGAGGAGGAAAAGTACATATTTAAATTTAATTAGAGAAATGTCAGAAAGAATTTCAATGAAGATACCATGAGTGAAGTCAAGTACTTAAGTGTATATAAAACAAAGCCCTAAAATTTATGCTATATAATCAGCTCTTACATTTGATAGCACAAAAATAAACAATAATAAAAATAGGGAAACGAGGGCGCCTGAGTGGCTCAGTGGGTTGAGGCCTCTGCCTTCGGCTCAGGTCATGATCTCAGGGTCCTAGGATCGAGGTCCGCATCTGGCTCCCTGCTCAGCAGGG
>LNAC01000679.1:615137-636015 GCA_002007465.1 Ailurus styani | reverse complement strand
TAAATAAATAAATAAATAAATAAATAAATAAAATCTTTAAAGGAAATAGGTAAGGGATTGGTTAAATGCATGAACCATGGAAGAACAAATTCAAATGACCAAGAACTGTATGAAAAGATTCTCAGACTCATTGATAGGAAAATGCAAATGACAAGAATGCTGAAGTATCCCTTTTCACAAGTTCTATTGGCAAACAAATCACGTAGAGACTGGACCTCAGCAGGGCCCTTCTTCAGATGAGGCCCGAGAATGTTCTCTATCCGCCTCCCAGGCCAGAGGAACCATTTTGCTGTGATAGGTGCAGACTGCACTTGGAAAATTTTATTTCCTGGACATTGCTAGCAATTTGCCACACACAACTGAATATGGAAGAATGATTAGGCAGCTGAGTTCAAGGGTCTTTTTTTTTTTTAAGATTTTATTTATTTATTTGACACAGAGAGAGATCAGATCACAAGTAGGCAGAGAGGCAGGCAGAGAGAGAGGAGGAAGCAGGCTCCCCGCTGAGCAGAGAGCCCGATGCGGGCCTCGATCCCAGGACCCTGAGATCATGACCTGAGCTGAAGGCAGAGGCTTTAACCCACTGAGCCACCCAGGCGCCCAGTTCAAGGGCCTTTATTGTTCATTATCTATATACGGGCTTCACAATTCCCAGGAGAGTGAATATATTAATCTTTAGACAGAAATAATTTTGTCAGTTAAGTCAGTATAAATCAACAAATTAGCATTTAGAATTTTTTAACATAAGTTTCTTTTGGTTGAATTAGTACATATCAGTCTACTGAAGCCCCATCCTTATCATAAAATTTAAAACCCTACATGATCTGCACTCCCGCCAACCCGACTCCGTTTCCTTTCTGATTTCATCTTTTGTCACTTCACCCCCTTCCACTTTGTTCCATCTACGGTTAGTTTTTAAAAAATATTTTATTTATTTATTTGAGAGAGAGAGCATGAGAGAAAGAGAGAGAGCACAAGCAGTGATGAGTCTAGCTAACGACAAAGCAGAAGCTGGCACCCTCCCCTCCCCTCCCCCCCATGACATGTGTGACATTCCTCAGGCACTCCTGGCTGCCCTGAAGGGTGAATGAATGGTTAACTAACAGAGAGCACAGTTCTGGAGGACGGGAGTCTCCCGCAGTTTACAAATGTCTTGGTGATTTACAATAGCCTAACTTCCAGAAGACTCCCAACTGTCTTCATTTTGGTACCTCATTAGAGAAAAAAAACACGGCTTGACTTGCCAGTAGCAAGGCCTCCAGTATCCCGAAAGTCTTCTTGACCATATGACAGCCCTTCTGAACACCCCCTTTGTCCTCACCTCCCCAACTCCTGAGTATATAATCAGCCACTTCTTGGGATCTCGAGGCGGCAGCTCTTTCTGCCCATGGGTCCTGTCCCGTGTTTTAATAAAATCACCTTGTTGCATGAGAGAAGTCTTAAGAATTCTTTCTTGGTGGTCGGCTCTGGACCTCACTTATAGTCTAAAGCTTCATCAGCAGGGGGGAGGGGTAAGAGGGAGAAGAAGATTCCCTGCTGAACAGGGAGCCTGATGCAGGATTGGATCCCAGAACCCTGGGATCATGACCTGAGCTGAAGGCAGGTGCTGAACTGACTAAGCCACCCAGGCGCCCTATCTATAGTATCTTCTTTGCTTACTTACAATGTGTGAAACTTGCTCTCAGTCCTGGCCATTTGTACTCATTCTCTCTACCTGGAATGCTTTTCCCTACTTCTTTTAGATTTCTTCCAACATACTTCCTTATTGGAGAGATCACCGTTGATTCCTTTTTAAAATACTAACACTGCTCCCACCTCACTCCTTCTTTTCCCAATTACCCTGCTTTATTATTTTCTTCATATACAAATGGCCACAAGCAAATGATAAGATGTTCAACGACACTAGTCATTAGTGAAATATAAGCTAAAACCTCAATGAAATACTATTTTTCACTCACTAGAATGGCTATCATCAAAGAGATAACAACTGTTGACAATGGTGTGGAGAAGCTGGGACCCTCATACATCACTGGTGAGAATGTAAAATGCTACAGACACTTTGGAAAACAATTTGGCATAATACTGAAAACCTAAACATAAACTTATCAGATGATCTCGAAATTCTACTCCCAAGAATATACCCAAGAGAAATGAAAAAATATGTTCACACAAGACTTGCATACGTTATGGCAACATATTCAAAATAGTCAGAAATGTGAAACAATCCATTATCCAACTGGTGAATGGATTTAAAAATGTGGTACACTTATACCATGGAATATTATTTAATGATAAAAAGGCATGAAGTACTGATAATTGCTACAACATGGATGATTGTCAGAAATACTGTGCTAAGTAAAAGAACCTAGATGCTGCAGAATACATAGTGATTCCATTTATGTGAAATGTCTAGAACAAATCTGTAGATACAGAAATCAAACCAATCAATGGTTTAACTGGGGCTGAGGGTGAGTAAGAGGACTGACTGAAAACAGGGTTGTGGGAATTTTGGGGGGTTAACGGAAATCTTCTAAAAGCGGAATGTGATGGTTACACAGCTCAGGACACTTACTAAGAATTATCTACCTTCAATGGACAAATTTGATGGAATGTAAACCATACCACAATAAAGATAAAACATGCCATACAATTTATAGGCAATAGCATGGTTGAGTCACAATCTTCTTGCATTAAAATGTATATTTGGTTTCATTTTTCTTTTAGCATAAAAAATCCCTATTTTTTTTCTGGGTGTTTATGTTTATGAATATTAGGTACCATCTATGCCACTGGAGAATTCTCTCTATAATTATAAAAAAATTCTTCTGGCAAAGCTCACCTGGTAGCTCTGAATTTATATTTATATGACATGTACACACCAGTTTAAACAACTTGTTGTTTGGGGAAATATGAAGTGATGTTGGACTAAATACGTTCACTTATTCATTTAGTCTTCAAACTCTAAATATACGTTTATTGAGTATCTATTTTGTGTAACAGCTAGAGGAGAACATAGGGCTGATCATATTGACTTAGACTTACATACTTAATGAAATGGAGGCCTAGAGAAGTCAAGTTACTTGCCTAGTGCCAAAACTAAGCAAATGACAAAGCCAGGGCAGGTTCTCCTTTTTCCCATTCTCCCTACTACCTTTGTGCTAATGCTATATTCCTAAGAATTGACCAGAAATTTAGCAAATCACTTTACTGCTATTGTTTTAGGGCTAACTCCTTTGTTTGCATGGTCAACATTTGTGCCACTCGGGATACACTAGCTTTGAGGAGGTGAGGGGCTATAGGAAATTTACTGACGACAGTCAAACTTGTCTTTCCATGTTCAAAATGAAAAGCATTCAAACCTTATCACATGCTCCTCCAAATTTGCTTACAATGTAATTTCATTCTTGTTAGCTATAAATATTATTGAAGGGAATTGAAACTGACAAGGCTTCTTAGTGATAGCTTATGAAATTAGATTAAATGTTCATTGATTAGCAAACCAAACTTCACGCAGCATTTCAAAGTAAATTATTCAAAATTCTTATAATAAATGTAGTACAGAATGTAAGTCTTCCAATTCACACATTCTATGCTTTAACATGTGAGGAGATAAAAGTCTGATGCGTCTCACAAACCACAAAACAGAAAGAATTTTTTTCTTCTGTTACCAGATCAGGTTCTTGTCAATTTCCATATGTTTCCGGGGAGCTGAGGGGAGAGGGAGGGAGGGGGACTATTCAACATAAATCAGGCATATGTGCAGCAACTGTGAGACAGGAGTAACATATTAATAGATCGAGATTTTTGAGTCTTCTGTCTTAAGTACATTTAAAGTAAATTACAAATAACATGTAATTGGTCAAAGGTGTTTAAATATTGTATTCACAGTAACTGAATTAACTCCAGGGTATATTTTAGTTACTGGAAGAAAGTAAGTGAATTTTTTAAAAGAGCAATTCAAACTTTTTGAAATCTATCTTATTTTTAAAAATTTGTTCTGATTTCGGGTGGCCAATTCCTTTTACTAAGGAATAAGAAAAATGCTGACTCTTTGCTATTGACAATATTGTCTCCCTCATTTTACCAAGACTATAATCCTTTAAAACTTTTAATTATCATCATCTTTGAGTGAATCACCTTTAGAAATTACATTGATATCAAGATTGGTATTAGGCCTCTAAAATATATTTAATGTAAGAAGACCTTACTATGGAAATCAGTTATATAGGAGGTAGTGATTAAAAATATTAAGTTTATATATACTTGTGCATTCATTTATTTAGCAAATATCAATTAAATATCCATAAAAATGATGGGATCCCACCAGGTGTTGTAGATACAATGATTAAACAAAAGACTCATTTCCTGCTCTAATGAAGCTTAAAATAGCAGACTGGTAAATTGGCAATTATAATACAGTAAGATAATAAGTCCTCAGCTAACCAAACAAGATGAATTTTGTGGTCTTTACTGTTGAGTCCACTAAAAAGATGTTAGACTCCTGTTTTGTGGATGTCATTTTTACTCTTTATTATATGGAGGGGAAAAAGCATTTGTGGAATATTTCATTTTCCAAAAATATTTAAAAGCACTATTTCTGGCCTTACATGGTCTTGTAATCCTTGCTATATCACCATCAAGACTCAGGATTGGGTTGTCTGCTTGACTCAGTTGGTTAAGCACCTGGGTCTTGATTTTGGCTCAGATCATGATCTCAGGGTCTTGAGATTGAGTCCAGCATCATTCTTTGCAATGGGCGTGGAGCCTGCTTGGGATTCTCTCTCCCTCTTCCTCTGCACCCACCCCCAACTGCTCCTGCACTCTCTCTAACTCTCTCTCTCTAAAACAAAAACAAAAACAAAAACAAAAGCAAAAAACAAGTAACAAAAAACCAAAACTATGAATCTATTTTCTTTCTCTTTCAACTTAGAAGGGGTTGAATCTGCTCTGACCAAAAGAGTAAGCAGATATGATATCATAGAACTTTCAAGACTAGATCTAAAAATTATAGAGTTTCTGCCTGCCTCTCTCTTGGGGCCCAACCACCATGTTGTGAGAAGCCCAGGTTAAGTGGAGGGCCACGTGTTCTAGTTTTGGCTGACAGCCCCACTGAAAGTCCCCACTGATAGTCAGTATCAGCTGTGAGATGTGTGAGTAAGCAGGCTTTCAGATCCATGTCGGCCTCTGCGGATGCTGAGTGGAGCCCAGAGTATCTTTCTCTTTCTGAGCTCTACTCAGAATTGCACATTTGTGAGCAAAATAAATGCTTTTGGTATTTTAAGCCATTAAGTTTGAAAATTTTTAATGCAAAAATAGATAGCTGGATCAACGTGCCTCCATGTGTAAACATTGATTCATTTCGGTAAACTAATTTTTACAGTACTATATACTGCAAGAACAATGTTCCTTGGAAACGGACTATCAGTACTTGCCTACATTTATGGATTTCTCCAGAATTGCTTCCTATTATTCATAAAAACTGCTTACATTCCAGCCAAATATAACTTCTTACTTTCACCTTTTACTAACTCATTCCAGAGATCTTTATTGAACACCTACTATGTGCTCAGCATTTTGCTAGACACTAGTTTTCCCTGAACACAGTATGCTCCTTTATGACTTCACATCTTTGCACATACCGTTCTTTCTATCAGAATACTTTTCTCTACTGTCTCTATCATACTTCAACATACTTCCATAACCATTTCAGATGTCACCTCTACGGTGAAGACTTTCATTTCTCTGCTGGTGGTAGCCATATTTTTCTTGTATTCAGAGCACTATGCATATGTCTGTTACGCTCTTACACACAATTCTGATTCTCGATTTTAGTCTAACTCCTTTACTAGACTTTGAACCTCTAGAGGTCAACCAATATCTTTATGAATCTTCTGCTCTCAGTACTATAGTATCAGGAACATAATACAAAATGATTGAATATTATTAAATAATAATTTAAATATTGATTAAGTGCTGGCATTTTGGGTGCCTTTTTCTTAAAATTATTTTTAGTACTTTATGAGAGTACTGTTGCACGCATGATAATAACAATTATGTCATTAGCTAGTGGAGGTACTGAACTGAGATAATTAACAAATTTCATATATATTACCATGAATCCATAAAGTAGTAATGATTTTTGTCCACAAGTAACCTTAGCTGATTTCGACAAGCTGATAGAGATTGAAGATTTTATTGCATATTTCTAAACTCCAAATACTTCTTCAGCTTTTTGATCAGTCTAATGATTCATAAGAATTTTCATTAACTTATGAACTACAGGAATGAAAAAAAAGTTTCCTTTATGTAGAACTAAGATATATTTTTCAAGAAACATTCAGAACATTTTCTGCTTAATAGATATTCATCCAAATAAATTGGTATGATTGTTAATTGTACTTTTTTTTTTTAATCATAAGGGTCTTCTGTACCAGGAGCTGAACTGTTATCATTTATTGAGCTACAGTTCTCTGGAGCCAAGGAGATGGAAGAGCTTTTCTTTGATCTCTCCCATTTCAAAGCTCAAATGGAGGTAGCTTACATACCTTTTAGTCACTTACTCTCTAAAAGGATCCATTAAGAAATAATGCCATAAAATCAATAGTTAGAATTTCAGCCTTATGAACATGACCATTACCAGATATGTAGGAAAACTAAAGGCTCTTTAGGAAAAGTTTCCTAAATTGTGAGTGCTACTTGGATGGAAGCCTCTGGGGAAGAGAGAGAAAGAACATAAAATAACTAATTAGATCTCTGCAAAACAGCCTAATAATGTGGACTGAATCAAATGGTGCCCTTAACAGTCAGAAAAAAATCTTTTTCTCAGTGTTCAATCATTGCAGCTATATATTTTAACAGAACAATAAGTGGTTCGCTGGGCAAAAGAGTATTTTTTATTTTTACTAACTTTTACTATGTTTTTTTCTAATATATTGATTCATTTTTTTTGTTTCATTTCATTGATTTAGTTTTATTTATTTTTAAACTTTATTTTTTTGTCTCAAGTTTTTATTTAAATGCTAGTTAGTTAGCAGATAGTGTAATACTGGTTTCAGCAGTAGAATTTAGTGATTTATCACTTACACATGACACCCAGTGCTCATCACAGTAGGTGCCCTCCTTAATATCCACCACCCATTTGGCCCATCCCTCACCTACCTCCCCTCCACAACCCTCAGTTTGTTTTCAATAGTTAAGAGTCTTCTATGGTTTGCCTCCCTCTCTTTTTTTCCACTTTCCTCTATATTCATCTGTTTCTTAAATTCCACATGAGTGAAATAATTTGGTATTTGTCTTTTCTGACTGACTTGTTTCACTTAGCTTAATATACTACAGTTCCATCCATGTCATTGCAATGGCCAGATTTCATCCTTTTTGATATCCAAGTAATAGTCCATTATACATAGATATGTGTATATATGTACATATATATGTGTATGCACATATATACATATACTATGAATCCATATATACACCTCTTCTTTATCCATTCATTAGTCAATGGACATTTGAGTTCTCTCAACTATTTGGCTATTGTTGATAATGCTGCCATAAACATTGGGGTGAATGTATTCCTTTGAATCTATATTTTTGTATCCTTTGAATAAATACCTTGTAGTGCACTTTCTGGATCATAGGGTAGTTCCATTTTTAACATTTTGAGGAAGCTCCATACTGTTTTTCAGAGTGTCTGCACCACTTTGCATTCCTACCAACAGTGCAGGAGTGTTCCCCTTTCTCCACATCCTTGCCAAAACGTATTGTTCCCTTTGTGGATTTTAGCCATTCTGACAGCTGTGAGGTGGTATCTTATTATGGTTTTGATTTGTATTTTCCCAATGATGAGAGTGGTGTTGAGCATCTTTTCAGGTATCTGTTAGCAATCTGGATGTCTTCCTTGGAAAAATGTCTATTCATGTTTTCTGCCCATTTCAAAACTGGATTATTCATTTTTTGGGTGTTGAGTTTGATAAGTTCTTTATAGATTTTTGATACTAACCCTTTATCAGATATGTCATTTGCAGATATCTTCTCCCATTCTGGGGATTACCTTTTAGTTTTATTTATTGTTTCCTTCACTGTGCAGAAGCTTTTTATCTTGGTGAAGTCCCAATAGTTCATTTTTGCTTTTGTTTTCCTTGCCTCCAGTGAACCTGTCAAATAAGAAATTGCTACAGCTGAGGTCAAAGAGGTTGCTGCCTGTGTTCTTTTCTAGAGTTTTGATGGTTTTGTGTCCCACGTTTAGGTCTCTCATCCATTTTGAATTTATTTTTGCGTATGACAAAAGGAAGTGGTCTAGTTTCATTCTTCTGCATGCTGCTGTCCTGTTTTCCCAACGCCATTTGTTGAGAGACTTTTTTGCATGGGATATTCTTTCCTGCTTTGTTGAAGATTACTTGACCATAGAGTTGTGGGTCCATTTCTGGGTTTTCTATTCTGTTCCACCGATCTATGTGTTTGTTTCTGTGCCAGTACCATACTATTTTGATTACTGCTGCTTCATAATAGAGCTTGAAATCTGGGATTATGATGCCTCTCACTTTGTTTTTCTTTTTCATGATTGCTTTGGCTATTCAGGGTCTTTTGTGGTTCCATACAGATTTTAGGATTGTTTGTTCTAGCTCTGTGAAAAATTCTAGTGGTATTTTGGTAGGGATTGCATTTAATTTGTAGATTGCTTTGAGTCGTATAGACATTTTAACAATATTTGTTCTTCCAATCCATTGATCATGGGATGTTTTTCCATTTCTCTGTGCAATCTTCAATTTCTTTCATAAGTGTTCTATAGTTTTCAGAGTACAGATCCTTTACTTCTTTGGTTAGGTTTACAATTGTAAATGGTATCGATTCTTTGATTTCTCTTTCTGCTGCTTCATTATTGGTATACAGAATTGCAACAAATTTCTGTATGTTGATTTTGTGTCCTGCAACTTTGTTGAATTCATCAGTTCTAGCAATTTTTTGGTAGAGTCTTTTGGGTTTTCTACATCGGACAAAAGATTTTGATTGTTCTTTCACATTGTTCGGTTTCATATGTCTCCGTTTCTGCCCCAGAGATACTTTGGGAATATTATATATAAACACAGAGATATCTCACTGAGAAGAGAGCTCTAAGAAATGAGGCATTTTTCATAAGTAAAGTTTTTACACAGATTGAAGTTATTTCTAAGTAGAACAGATGCTTATGTATTGTGATTTTAGGAACTCTGATAATGACTCTTTTTTTTCATGTGTGCATGCCCTAATTTAATATTCTCTGGAGGTTGAAATTTTTTTTAACGAGAAACATTTTTCTATTTTATTTTTGACATTAAGATTGAGAATGTGAATGTTCCAAGGAAAAGCAATTGACAGTGACTGCGGCTCTTATTAAGTTTTAAGTGGCCAATAACATCTTTTTCCTAGAAACAGACTATGATAGAGTGAACTATGGACCATGGAGAAGAAAAAGGGGTATTTATAGGCAAGTTTGCCCATTTTATCATTTTTGCCTAGGACGAGCTCCATTCCCAAAGAACTGAAACTTATCCATTTAAACAGTGAGCTGTATTTTATTTTTCACAGAAATATATCTAAATGTATTATACACTCTTTTGATTTATTAAAGACAGTATGCTGCATAAAATACAAACTTTCTTCATGACCTAGAGTCATTATTTTTTCTCCAAATTATCCTAGATTGCTTTGTTTTGTTATAATTTTGTTGTCCTATTTCTTAATGGCAGCCATCACAGCTCAGTCTATCCCTCACTATTTCTCAAGTGCTCAGTAGCTCTATAACTTTAGAGTCACAACATTCTATGTTTCAGTCCTTAGTGCAATATGTAGTAGCTATTACTTGACCTCTTTAAGTCTTGTTTTGGTGCCTAATGGTAGTACTTCCTATAGGGACTGTGGTGAGAACAATTAAAAATGCATATGAAGCGTAGAGTTTTTAGCAATAACTTGTTCAGCTCTGAGATGGAGCCCCGCATCTCTCTTCCTTCTGCCCCTCCCCGCCAGCTCATTCTCTCTCTCTCTGTCTCTCTGTCTCTCTGTCTCTCTCTCATAAATAAATCTTAAAAAAAAGATGTCAAATGAAACCAAGTGACCTACTACGTTAAGCAAGTAACTTGAATTTTAAACAATTTTGAAATTATAAAAATCTTTTCAAAGAGTACGCTGATTACTTTTCTGTCACAGAATGTTCTTAGGAAGTTAGACATACTTTCTACTAATATTTAAGTTTAAAGCATGTTTAGGAGAGAGAGAATTATAGAGTATGGCTGCCAGAAAAGTAGGTAGAATTGCATTTTTACATACTAAAGTCAAAGAATAAAGTATAAGATGTCAATCAATGTATAACTATTTCAAGAGGTGCATTTTTTTGGTCTACCCACAAAATAGCCCTTTTACATTACTGTCTGTGTGTTTTTTTTTATTGCAGTGGAATCATGTACTCACCTTTGTACAATGACAGGTACACAAGTAACAGTGAGTAATTTTAGGATTGAAGGGGAAAAAAGTGTGGAATAGAAATTCTCTTTCCTTAGATACTATGGAATTATTTGAGTCCTGGGAAGTGTCCCTAGGATTTGCATTCCAAAGCATCATTTCCTAGTTGAAGGACTTTGGGAACCTAAAGGGACTTTTTAAAAGGTCAGTTTTTAGTTGCTTATGGCCTGCCTCTCCATCCTCATATAGTTACTGCTGACATTCAGCATAGTCATGGTGAATATCCAATTAAGAATCCTGCTTGGCAAGTCACCTTTAAATTCCTATATTTTATTTGTCCCCTAGCATCTATTTGGAGTACTACCATATTGGAACCTTGAAGGTATATGATCTTTATTATAATGGCCACTCTCCAAGGAAATATATGTTCTAAAATAAAAGGCAGACCACTGTGACAAAAAGTATCAGGACCTCTACCCTCCCATCAGTTCACTATACGTGGTCTTTAAGGCTTGTCTTTTCCTGGCCTTTATTTTCAGTCTAAAACATTAGCACAGAATAATAGCACATCCATTACTCAGTTACTTGGGGCTCTTTCAGCCTGAACGTTCCTCACACCAAATATTTTTGGTGGCTTATAAGTAAAATAGCCAATTAGACTTTGAGTGGAGGAATTGGTACTGAGTGAATCAGGGTTTATCTAACATTCCTTAGGAGCAAATTAGAGAGTGAGCCCTACACTCACCTAAGGACAATTTTTGTTCTAGGATGACATCTTTTCATAGGAAAAGTTCTTAGTTGGTTTGGAGGGGAGTATTGTCACAGTGCCACTGGATTTGAGAGTTACATTTGACAAAAACTGAAATAACTAAGGTCCACTGACATTTTGTTAAACTATCCAAGGGAATCCAAGCTGAGGAGAAAACGGTGCTTTCTTGTTTTGAATCCTAATAAAACTGCCTCTTTGTTGTAATGCTTTCCACAGAAACCTCTGGGAAGTATGTGATTCCATTCATGGCACTGCTATCTTCTGAAGAGATCAGAAAATTTAAGCTTTTGTCTTCTTATCTTTGAGAAATAAACATTAGATTTTGCTCTTAAGAGAAAAAAATAGTAGATGAGAAAATATTGACAGCTTCTGGGTATATTCACATGTAATTTATTTTTCATAGTGAGAAATTTTAATATATCTTTCTTAGTAAGTAGAAGACCAGATAGACAAAAAAAAAAAACAACAGTAAAAATATGAACTTGAGCAATCTAATTGACAGACTTGATCTAATAGATATGTATAGAACAATATATCTAAATTTTGGTAATTGACACTATTTTCAAACATACATAGAATATACATTCACATGTAATTTTTTTTAATAGAAGTTCCTCTACTTTTTTTAAAATTTATTTATTTGACAGAGAGAGAGAGAGAGATCACAAGTAGGCTGAGAGGCAGGCCGAGAGAGAGGAGGAAGCAGGCTCCCCTGAGCAGGGAGCCTAATGCGGGCCTCGATCCCAGGACCCTGATATCATGACCTGAGCTGAAGGCAGAGGCTTTAACCCACTGAGCCCTCACATGTAATTTTGAAAGACATTTGGTTAGAAACTGTATCCTTCAGTCTGATGGCATTTGATTTGATGATATGGACCAAAATGACCCCTGATTCATCATTGAATAGGAGGAGCCCAATGAAAGAGTTTCAGCTCATTTTCTCTTGGTCAGTTATACCAAGGCCTCTAAAACAGAACTTCCTAAACTCATTCTTTGTCCTCTCTCTGGCTTTTCAGAGCTGATAATTATCAAGAGTCCAAATCTTAGAGCTACTCAACAAGTAGAAGGATCTTGATACAAATACCACGAAGCAGCTTAGGATCTATTTTAAATCTTCAGGTACACTCTGCAATTCAGATTAGTATCTTAACACTAAACATCATTACAGAGAAGACTCAAAAAATAGCAAGAATACTGTTATTAAAGATTGAGTTCACTGAAGAAACTGAAAGTCAAGACTGAAGAAATACAAGAAATGGCCAGGGAATATCTATTTTGAACTGGCTGTTTGTTCTAACAATTTGGCCTTAGATATCATGCTCATGTATACCCACATAGTAATGCTAGTAATTTGTCATTATATCAGGAAAGCAGACCAAGTATGCCTGCTTCTACGATATTGCTTTTGTAGTATTACCATTACACATTCTCATGATCACTGGTTTTGTTGAATTCCATTTGGATTAAACTGTTCCTATACATATTTTAGGAAAAAAGTCTTCTGGCTAACTTTTTTAGAAGTTGAGAAAAATCAACAGTGTAAGACTAGCTACAGTGGAAATAACAAATAAATAATGTTTAAAGAAGCGGTTTAGGAGACAAGATACGTAATCATGCAAAGTTGTCTAATAATAAGTAACTGTACAAAAAGAATGTAATTTATCTGTTATAATTTTTGAGGAGTTAGCCAAAGGAATGAACACCATTAGTAGGGCTGGTCAGGAATGGCATTAAAGAAGTGGGGCTTCATTGTGTAGAATTAAATAGCATGCAAGGGAAGAAATAAATGACATTCTAAAGATTATTTATTTATTTATTTTGGAGGGGAGGGGCAGAGGGAGTAGAAGAGGGACAGAATCTCAAGCAGACTCCCCACTGAACGCAGAGCCCAACATGGGCCTTGATCTCACTCCCCTGAGATCATAACCTGAGCTGAAATCAAGCATGAGATGCTTAACTGAATGAGCTACCCAGATGCCCCATTAAATGACATTCTAAAGATTTTATTTATTTATTTGAGAGAGAGAGAGCATGAGTGGGGGGAGAGGGGCACAGGGAAAAGGACAAGTAGACTCTCTGATGAGCAAGGAGCCCAACACGGCTTGATCCCATGACCTAGAGATCATGACCTATGCAAAGGCAGACAGACATTTAACCGACTGAGCCACCGAGGTGCCCCAATAAATGACATTCTAGACAAAGAAATAACTCTATGGGGAAGGCTTGAGGCAGGAACGTTCAAGGAAGGCACTCTACTTGAAATGTACATTTTATGCTGGGATTGAAAAGGAAAATAAGGCTGAGAAAATAACGGGATCAGATAGTGAAAGGCCTGTATTCATTCGCAAGGGCTGTGGTAATAAAGTACCACAGGACTGCAGGACTTAGGTAACAGAAATGAATTTTCTCACATCTCTGAAGACTAGAAGTCCAAGCACAGGTTTGTTTTTTTCTAAAGCTTTTTTCCCTTGATATGTTGATGGCTATGTCTTCACATGATATTTCCTCTGTGTGCTTCCAACACTGCTGACTCTTTTTGTTTGTTCAAATTTCCTCTCCTTATAAGGACACCAGTCAGGTTGCATGAGGGTCGACTCTAACAGCCTCACTGTAACTTAATCACCTCTGTAAAGGTCCTATCTCCCAATACACTCGCATTCTGAAGTATGAGGGGTTAGGGATTCAACATACGAATTTTGGAGGGCCACAATTCAGTCCGTAGGACATTTGCATGCCAAGTTGAGGGGAAGAATTCCAAGAGACAGCATTAGTGACCTGGGATCTAGTTCTGACAGGGTCAGTCCCTTTCTGTGGGGCCTTGAGTGTGCTGTGAAACCACTCTGGTCCTATAGGTAAATGGAATTGAACTAGAAAATCTCCAAGTTTTCCTAACTAAAATTCCATGTTTTGGGGGAAATTCTTTAAAACAGGAAAATAGGTCACATAGCCATAAGCCAATCAACATCATGAATCAGCTTATTTACAGCCAATTAGACCAAGCACAGCCTCTAAAATAGCATTTCCTACACTCTTTTTAGGACCTGTGGTGTCTCATAAGATACCAACAGATATTGCTCAAAAGGTATTCTTAGGTCATAATAATTCAGAAAATTTGAAAAATTATTTTGACAGGAGAACTTTGAGCTTTTAGGTAAATCAAGGCATTTTTGTGGCAACTAAAAAACTCCAAGGAACGTGCATTCTCCTTTTTTCCTAATGGAACATTAATATCTTAGGCTTTTATTCCCCATTTGTCCAAAATTTATAAGGAATAAAATCAAAGTTGTTATCTTGAAACAGTTGAACATGTTAATTTGCAGTTGTTTTTACTCTTTTATAAAAAAATAATTTTCTTAGAACATTTTAAATAATTTGGGGGTAGTCATTACAAGTACATTTTTAAAAAATACTTCAGAAGAAAGTTAAATTGAACAAGAGTCAAGGAAATAGCAATCTTTGGAGAGAATAAAATATTCTAGCTGCCTTAATTCTCTTGATTTTATAAACAGTTAAGACTTCTAAGTTGTATGACAGCTGGAAGAATACAGATTAGTCTCACAGGGTTGCCAGGGCTCCCACATCATCTTTCCTTGTCACTAGCTCACTCGTGGGGTGTTAAGATGTGGTTAGGGGCGGGCTGGACTGAGACAAACCAGTTCTGAACTTATATAAGCCTGAGAACTTGAATCATGCTTGTTCTTTCTCCTCTCTCATTGTGGACTTCAAATATGGAAGACATAGTGTTTAAGAATTAACTGATTTATTCACAATTGGTTCTGGGGCTAGTCAATGAGAACTGGGCTTAAAAAGGGCAGGCCCAGAGATGCCTGGGTGGCTCTGTTGGTTAAACAGCTGCCTTTGGCTCAGATCATGATCCCAGGGTCCTGGGATCGAGTCCTGCATTGGGCTCCTTGCTCGGTGGGAGCCTGCTTCTCCCTCTGCCTCTGCCTACCACTCTGACTGCTTGTGATCTCTCTCTCTCTCTGACAAATAAATAAATGGAACCTTTAAAAAAAAAAGAGGGCAGGCCCAACTCCTTCTTAGTGAGTTTGGGGAGAGCCATACTAAGAACGATCTTTTTTTTTTTTAATAAAGATTTATTCATTTATTTGAGAGAGAGAGAGAGTGAATGAGCATGAGCAGGGGGAGGGGCAGAGGGAGAGAGAGGGAGAATCCTCAAGCAGACTCCCTGCTGAGTATGGAGCCTGACATGGGGCCTGATCCCAAAACCCTGAGATCATGACATGAGCCAAAACCAAGAGTCATACACTCAACTGACTGAGCCACCCAGGTGACCCCAGAACCATCTTTAAGAGACAGATGCAGAGCGGTGCTTGGGTGGCTCAGTCATTAAGTGTCTGTGTTCGGCTCAGGTCATGATCCCAGGGTCCCAGGATCGAGCCCTGTACTGGATTCCCTGCTCGGTGGGAAGCCTACGTCTCCCTCTTCCACTTCCCCTACTTGTGTTCCCTCTCTTGTTGTGTCTCTTTCTGTCAAATAAATAAATAAAATCTTGGGAAAAAAAAGAGAGACAGATGCAGTATACAGCAATTTCCAAGTTTATTTGACCATGTCCTTCTCTGTGTATGGTTTGTGCATGAGACAGAGAAAGACAGAGAGACAAAGAGACAGAGCATTCTCCCTTCTTTTCAATAGACTATTTTTCAGAGTAGTTTTAGGTTTGCAGCACCATTGAGCAGAAGGTATAGAGAGCTCTCACATACTGCCTGTCTCTACACATAGCTTCTCCACTATCAACATCCCCCCTGCCACTGAGTGGTACATTTGTTAAAATCAGTGAATCTACATTGACATGTCATCATTACCCAAAGTCCACAGTTTATATTAGGGTTCACTTGTTGGTATTGTACAGTTCATGGATTTTGGCAAATATATAATGATGTGTATCCACCATTACAGTATCATATAGAATAGTTTCACTGCCCTAATAATTCTCTGTGCTCTGAGACTTCTGTTTTTACTAGTATTTGCTGGTATGGCAGTGGACACATTCTGAGAAATGTTGCTCTAAAACAACTGTGGCTTGTATGATTGAATAGGTAAAAAACCTTGTTTCTGCTTTATTGAAACCAGCAAGAGGAACTGATTCAAAACATATGCTTCTTTATTGTCTACTACAACTCCCTGACAGTGGACCATGTGTCTCACTTTATACTTTGCTAATGCAAATAAACTATTGAGGTGGTTTGGGAGCCTAACCACTTAATTTATTGCTCACTTACATTTGGTAAGTATTTTAAAGGAAGTTTTACTTACATCCTCTCCCAGGAATGCAGGAATGTGCAGCAGGGAGCTACATAAGAGTTTATTTGTTCTCTTTTTTAATTGAATATCATGAGAACTTTGCTTTCAAGAACACAGGTGTTTCACCTGAGGCCAGGTAGTGTATTAGGGATGAGCACTATTTCTGGAGTGTGAGGCATGTGTTGTGATCATGGAATATGCTGAAAGGAAATAAGGGCATGAATTTTTATCTTCAAACCCGAAGTCATAGAATAACTCTAACCTGCTAAATACATGTATATGGATATTTTAATTTTATATGAATATCAAATAGCACCACAGAAAGATACCAGACTTCCTGAAATATACTGAAGGCATTTGCAGGAGTTATGGAGTATCTTAAATAAATTTCAATTCCAAATTAAGAAAATTACATGAACATTAATGCAGAATATTTTGCCAGTAGGGTTCAACCTTGATTTGCAAAAGGTTCAGAGAAATAAAAAAGATAAGACCACCAAACTTGGACTAGGGCATGTGAGTACTTTCCCTAGCTACATGATGCTGGGCAAATACTAACTCCTTTGCATTTCTGTGTCTTTGTCTATAAAAGGAGGAGGTTGGATCAAATGATCTTTTTGTCTTTCTATTCTTAATACTTGCTTATAATTCTATACAATACACTAGACAAAAGTAATAGGACTTATACATCTCATCTACTACAATTCTCCCTTCCTTCCTTCTCTTCCTATTCTTCCTTCTTTCACAAATATCTATGATGTTTGTCTGCCACGGTTTGGTCCCTGTGTTGGGTGCTGATCACATCATAACAAACAAGACAAGGTCCTTGACTTTAAAGAGCTTTTCATTTGGTGAGAGAGATAGACAAGTGAATTGGAAATTACAATCCAGTGTGTCAGGAGGTGCGAGGTGATAAATACCATGGAAGAACACAGAAGGAGTACCTAACCTCATGAAATTATAAAAGGGAGATGTTTAACTAGTTCACAACAGAATGGCCGACCACTTAATAAAAGAGCGAAATACTTCTGTACAGTTTGGTAGATAGCCTCTGTCTGTGCTCTCAAGTGTTTTTTGTGACACTGTGGCCATGTAGGCTTCTCTCCAAAGACCTCCCTCCTGCACTTTGTCATCACCCTGCCAGTAAGAGTTAGGCTCTGAACACTGTAAATCTTCCATGATTCTGTTCCAGCAAGGTAGTCTATGGCCCTTCTGATTGCTCACCAGTGCCCAAGCCACACTTATTTTTAAATGTTTTGATTAGCATCTTTAGTTCATACACTGCCTCTTGAAGAACTGAAACAAGAACTCTATTAGGCTCAAGAAAGAAGGGCCAGAGTGGGTAAAAAAGTATTCCAGACAGAGTAATGTGTAGACAGGTCCACTGTAGAAAGTGTCTGGTATGGTTAAGAAATGTCAAGTAGTTTAGTAGATCATTACTAGTGAGTACTAGGAGGGAAGGAGTGGGAGAAAACTCGAGAGATGTGGGCAGGATCCTGATTATAAAGTGCTTTACAATTCAGGCTACATAGTTTATGCTGAATTTAGAAGGGTATTATTTATGTACTTCTGAAGATGGTACTACCGTGTTTGGGTAGAGTTAGAAATACCAGAAAAAAACACTACAGAAAAGTCTAGATAGTATTGTACAGGCATCTATTACCTTGTGATATCTGTACCAAAACTGGTGTTGTAAGTAAGTTCTGTTTGCTATCCCCGTGATTATAGAATTCTTTCCAGGGTGTGCCAGAAACAGTAATATTTACTTCCATACCAGAGAGACAGCAATATGCAACCACAGAGTTTTTTTTCCCATCCTACTAACCATTCTAGAGAGAAAGGGAGCTGGCATCTAGGAAGTGCAACAAATTATCTGCAGAATTTAGCCATTTTGATAGTGGTATTAATACTGTTTTGGAGGAGTGAACTATAAGACTTTCTAGAGTAATGTTTGAAGACTGATCTTTTTAATGTCTTAGATATCAGGAGTGTGTCATTCCTATTTAATGGATGCACAGGTAGGTGAATAAATGAAGGAAAGGTGGTGATTCCCAGGGGTAAGGTAGAAATAGCTCTTTCATTTTCTGAATGTTTCTCTATGTTAGGGGGAAATCCCACAAGCCTAACCTCCTAGCATCTCTTTTCAACTCTCCAAATCCTTGCGAAGAGGAGAAGTGGCTTAGCAATCCTGGTGAGTTTTGGAGAAGTAACTTTTAGACATGTATTGCTCGATGAATCTTTGCTACAGTCCCTGGATTCATCTGGAACTAGGAAGCATGTTTTCTGTCCTATTTCTTGGGCAGGCTCTATTCTAGGGGACAGGGTTAAGGTGGGAGAGACTCCCTGTTCCAAATGCTTCCATGTCTTGATAACAAAGTTTGCCTCACTTTGGGATTTGTTATTAGAAAGACTGCTTGCCAGCATATTTTAGTCAGACTTTCTAGTATCAGCTTTATTAGTAATAAAAGTGGTATTTTTAACTCCATCTGCTGGCTCTTATGTCTTACATTTCAATTGGTTCAGAAATCAGGTAGAAAATGAGAGGGCTATTTATTTGGCTTCTTTAAAGTAGTGATGCATTTTTCTCACTAAAGCCATAGGAAGATATTTTCTAGCTAAATTTAGAAAGAAAATTTGCTTACATCTTAATATGAAACCACACTTACTTTTCTCTTCATATAGGTGTATATACGCTTTATAAATGTTAAAATTCCTTATTTTAGGTTATTGTTTATTCTGGTCTGTTTTATTTATTTCTGATTTTTCATTATTTCCTTTCTCTACTAAATTTCAGCTAAGTTTCCTCATTTTCTACTTCCTTGTGGTGAATGTTGTTTACTTGAGCTTTTTAACTTTTAAAGATTTTACTTATTTTTTTTGTCAGAGAGAGAGACTGAGAGAGAACGAGCACACGCACAAACAGGGGGAGGGGCAGGCAGAAGGAAAAGCATCCTTGCTACTCCCATGCAGGACTAGATCCCAGGACTATAGGGATCACGACCTGAGCCAAAGGCAGATGCTTAATGGAGTGAGCCATCCAGGCATCCTGAGTTTTTTCTTAAAAAAGACACTTACAGCATAAATTTCCATTTGACATCTGGTTTTGCTGCATCCCATAGGTTTTGAAATATTGTGTTTTCTTTTTCTTTTGTCTTGAGACATATTTTGATTTGCCATTGGGTTTCTTTTTTTTTTAGGTGAAAATTTTATTATTATTATTATTATTATTATTATTATTATTATTATTATTATTATTTATTCTTTGCCCCAGGGGTACAGGTCTGTGAATTATCTGGCTTACATCTTTCACAGCATTTACCAAAGCACAAACCCTCCCCAATGTCCATAACCCATCCACCCTNTTTTTTTTTTAATTTTATTTTTATTATTTGCCCAAGGGGTACAGGTCTGTGAATCATCAGGCTTACATCTTTCACAGCATTCACCAAAGCACAAACCCTCCCCAATGTCCATAACCCATCCACCCTATCCCTACCCTCCCACCCCCCAGTAACCCTCAGTTTGTTTTATGAGATTAGAAGTCTCTTATGGTTTGTCTCCTTCCCCATCCCATCTTGTTTCATTATTTTTCCCTCTCTACCCCCCACGACCCCAGACCCTGACCCTCAAGTTCCTCATATCAGGGAGATCATATGATAATTGTCTGATTGACTTATTTCGCTCAGCATAATACCCTCCAGTTCCATCCATGTCGTTGCGAATGGCAAGATTTCGTTTCTTTTGATAGCTGCATAATATTCCATTGTATATATATACCACATCTTCTTTATCCATTCATCTGTTGATGGACATCTAGGTTCTTTCCATAGTTTGGCTATTGTGGACATTGCTGCTATAAACATTCGGGTGCACGTGCCCCTGAGGATCACTACCTTTGTGTCTTTAGGATAAATACCCAGTAGTGCGATTGCTGGGTCGTAGGGTAGCTCCATTTTCAACTTTTTGAGGAATCTCCATACTGTTTTCCAGAGTGGCTGCACCAGTTTGCATTCCCACCAACAGTGTAGGAGGGTTCCCCTTTCTCCGCAACCTCGCCAACATCTGTCATTTCCTGACTTGTTGATTTTAGCCATTCTGACTGGTGTAAGGTGGTATCTCGCTGTGGTTTTAATTTGTATTTCTCTGATGCCGAGTGATGTTGAGCACTTTCTCATGTGTCTGTTGGCCATTTGGATGTCTTCTTTGGAGAAATGTCTGTTCATGTCTTCTGCCCATTTCTTGACTGGGTTATTTGTTTTATGGGTGTTGAGTTTGAGAAGCTCTTTATAGATTTTGGATACTAGCCCTTTATCTGATATGTCATTTGCAAATATCTTCTCCCATTCTGTCAGTTGTCTTTTGGTTTTGTTGACTGTTTCCTTTGCTGTGCAAAAGCTTTTAATCTTGATG
>LNAC01000679.1:592332-611004 GCA_002007465.1 Ailurus styani | reverse complement strand
CTCAGAAGAGACCTGGAACTGGGGAGAAAAGAAAGAGGGAAAAAAACCAAAAAAAAAAAAACCCCAAAAAACAAAATTGTATAAAAACAAAACAAAACAAAAATGAGTAAAACAAAATCCTATATCTATATTTTCTATTTCTTTTTCTATATCTATGTCTTTCTATGACTCTATCTCTATATCTATCTCTATATCTATCTCTATCTCTATCTATCTATCTATCTATCTATCTATCTATCTATCTATCTATATCTATTAGACTGGTGAATGGAACAGACCCTGTAAGTATACAAAAAAATAAGGTTAAAAACAATGAAGGGATAAAATATGATTATAACAATGCAAATTATAAAGGATTAAAAAGTGTTGATAAGATATGAGTTAAGAACGTTAAAATAGGAAAAGGGAAAAAATTTAAAAGAAAAAAGTAAGAAAAATTTCAAAGAAAAACAAATTCAATGAATTTAACTTTGAAGGACTGAAGAATCATGGGGAAAAAGCCATGAATTCTCTGGGTTGCTTTTCCTTAGTTCCAGAGTTCCACAATTCTCAGCAATCTTGAACTTGACTTTGGATTTTTTTTTTTCCTGGTGTTCTGGGGGAGGGGCCTGTTGCTGTGATTCTCAAGTGTCTCTGCCCGAGGCGGATTCCCACCGCCCTCGCCAGGGGCCAGGCTAAGTAATCAGCTCGGGTTCGCTCTCAGGAGCTTTTGTTCCCTGAACGCTTTCCGTACCTCGTTGGAGGACGGGACTGAAAATGGCGGCTCCCAGTCTCCGACCCGGAGGAGCCGAGAGCCTGGGGCCTCAGTCCTCAGCTCGCCTCAGAGAAAAGCAGTCCCTCCCGTCTCCTGGTCTCCGGCCGCGCTCTGAGCTCACCTGGCCTGTGACCGAGTGTCTCTGTCTCTGACGCAGCACTGTTTAGAATCTCTGAACCCGGCAGATTCCTGCAGCCGCTCCCACGCTGCTCCTGGAGAAGAAAGGTGAGTCTCTCCCAGTCTGCCGCCCGTGGGGTCCCCGCTCACAGATCAGTGGCCTGGCTGCGCTTCAGATCCCAGCCCAAGGTAACCCCGAGCTGAGAGACACCTCAGCTCAGCTCCGTCCCTCCCGCCGGCTTCTCTCTGAGACCTGGGAGCTCGGTCGCACTCAGACACCCCTGGTCTTTTTGTGTCCCCGTGGGTCCTGAGACCACACTGTCCCTGCAAGGGTTTCACCCCCCGCTTGGTCTCTGGGGCGACGTCCCTCCGTGGAGCCGACTTCTCACAGTTCTGAGTCTGTGCTCTGCTGCTCGCTCCCTTGCCGGCAGCCGGCCCCTCCCCCCGGGGTCTATCTTCCCGTTGCCTCAGATTCACTTCTCCGCACGTCCTACCTTCCAGAAGGCGGTCTATTTTCTGTTCCTAGACTTGCTGCTCTTCTTCTCTTCGATCTCCGGTGGAATTTGTAGGTATTCAGAATAGTTTGATAGCTCTCTGGGTGAATTCCTGGGACCTGATGATAATCGGTCTCCTACTCCTCCGCCATCTTGCCGCTCCTCTGCCATTTGGTTTCTTATTTGGGCCATTGCTTGTGCAATAGTGTGTTGTTTAATATTTACTTATTAAATATTTAATATTTACATTGTAAATTTCCTGGCTTTGTTTTATTTTTGATCTTTATTTTTGTACCATTCTAGATGGAAAATATACTTGGCATGATTTCAGTCTTCTTAAATTTGTAGTATTTGTTATGTCTCTCTTTATGTGATTTAACCAAGAGATTCTTCTGTGTGTGGTTGAAGAAAATGTATATTCTGTTTTTCTTGGGTGGTAAGTTTTATATGTATCTTTTAGAAGATACATGTATTCTGAAGTATGCTTCCAGTAAAAAATGTTCTTGATTAAAAAAAAAAGCTTCAACTGAGGGTATGTGTTTAAAAAAAAACATGCCTGGGCACCTGGGTGGTTCAGTGGGTTAAAGCCTCTGCCTTTGGCTCAGGTCATGATCTCAGGGTCCTGGGATCGAGGCCCGCATCAGGCTCTCTGCTCAGCAGGGAGTCAGCTTCCTCCTCTCTCTGCCTGTCTCTCTGCCTACTTGTGATCTCTTTCTGTGTCAAATAAATAAATAAGATCTTTAAAATAAAAAAATAAAAAAAAATAAAAAATAAATTAAAAAAACATGCCAGAGGGGAGGTGGGTGAGGGGATGGGTGAGCTAAGTGAAGGGATTCAGAGAACATTTATGATGAGCATTGAGTAAAGAAGAGAATTGTTGAATCACTATATAAATATAGTGAACTAATAAAACCCTCTACGTTAACTATCACGGTAAGTACTATATGTGTTTTCTCTTGTTAGTGGTCCAGAAAATGAACCTGAGTTTGGAAAGATAGTCCAACTTTCCCTGTCCAAGCTCTTTCTAGTTTTTTTAATGACCCATGAATTATATTCAGTAATGGTAGTTACTAGTAATACAAAAAGAATTCAGTTAGTCATATACTTTTCATGACTTAGGATGGCCATTTGAAATCTGACCTTATTAATTTTATCATGATAGACATAAATATTGATGTTATATGAATGGGCATGGTCTTATAAGGTATTTTTGCTTTACTTTTGCAAAAACCTGGTTAAAACTTAAAATGAGAAAGTGTTCCTCAGTTATTTGTCAAAAAGTCATATATTGTAACTACATGACCGGTGAAATTTTAGAGTTTAATTATTTCATTAGCACACTATTATTAATTTTTCTGTGTATCTTTCTGTCCTTTGTCATAATGATGTTGCTAGTGATGTTTCTTATGTTTCTGAAATGTGAAAAAATGCTTTTGCAACAGCTTGTATTTTCTGTTTTGTTTTTCTATGTATTTTAAGACCTTGGTCTTCTTTGTCATCTGCTCTTTTCCTGGCAGTGTTTCTCCATTTCTATGCATAGGGTTTTGTTATATTTTCACAGTAATTATTAAATAAAATAAAAACAAAGTCCCACCCCCAAAATTCCTGTTAAATCATTAATGGCTTAATAGCTTTCCATGGTTGTAAATTTTCTAGTTCAAGGATTCCAAATATAATTTTTTCCCTGAAAAATAATTATAAACCATGGCCAAATATTACTCTTTGAGTTCTCTAAAATTTTTGTTCAGAAGACATAAAATAGAAACATGTGGACAAATTGATCTGTGTTTTCCAGTTTGTAAACAGATCAGAGAGGTTTATATGGATATTTATTAACTATAATGTTTCAATATATTCTGAAAATGTAAATAATGTAAATACAGAAGTTACCCAAAGAACCATTAGAGAACATTATGTAAAACTATGGAAAAATTTGAAAACCTATAGGAAATGAATTGTGTCCTAGCAAAATATACATTAACAAAATCAATTCAAGAGAAGTAGAAAACCTAATAGGCCAACTGTTAAAAAAGAAAAAAAAAAAAGAAAAGCATTGAAATAGTGATTAGGGAAATATCATTAAAAATGGGAGCTAACTTGTAAATAAAAGATAATTTCTAAATTATTCTAGTTCATAGGGAATGTACAGCCTCCCAATTCATTTTATGATGCCATCATAACTTAAACATTAAAACCTATAAGATAGTAAAACCTCATTTATTGTTATAAAACAAATTTTGTAAAAAAAAAACGCACATTGCCAAATAGAACTATCACTGTTCCAAATGATTATAACAGTATATTCATTTCCTCAACAAACTATAGGAAAATTAATATATTTATATCATTAAAATACTGAAAACGTATTTGAAAAAGAAATTTAGAAACCTTGCCTAATTAGAACAGGAATGTAAGAAATTTACTTAAATATGAATATAAGGAATATAAGAAAATTACTTAACTATGATAAAGGTGATCATAATCCAAAAGCAAATGTAAATATAAATTGTGAAATACTAATAAATACTGCTTTAAGTACAATTAGAAACTAGAAAGCTGTTGATTATTCAATGCTATGATTATTCATATACTGCATTGAAGTATGTAAAATATACAGTAAGAGAAGAAAGTCAAATAATATTTTTAAATTTCAAAAGGAGAAAAGCTATTTATTTTTTGTTGGGTTGACTGTGTAACCAGAAAACCTAGAACATTCTAGAAAAAAATATTTAATGAAAAGGAAAATTGGGACAAGTTATTGCATACAAAATAAATGGTCACATAGTAACTATTGTCTATTCTTGCAATAAATAACTTAAAGAGGAATTAGGAAAAGTCCCATTCATAATACAAACAGAAATTTGTAAAGTATTTAATAAAGAATATCAGATATGAAATGAAGAAAATTACAAAAACAAATCATTGTAGCAAACAAATTATATGGAAAATTACATGATTTTCCTGAATGGAAAAATTTAACATCACAAAAAATGACAATTCTCCAAGTTAGAAATTTAATGCAACTACTATTTGAATCCTAATATGAGTTTTGAAAGAAAATTGGATAAATTAGTTTGAAGTTTATAAGTAATACTAAATATGAGAGAATTTAAGAAAACTAGAAAAACAAAAAAAATGAGTTTAAAGTTACAGTAATAAATGAATACAATATTACCATGGAAAGAGAAAATAGATCAGACAAAAAGGGTATAACCCAGAGAATACTGAAATAAACTCTGTTTTAAAGAAACTATTTTTTAATAGAAAAAATGGGCAAAGAATGGGATTAGGCAGCTAACAAATGAGTAATCCTATTTGGCTAGCAAGAAGTGGAAAAGATGCTCGAGCTCAATATCAGAAAAATAAATGGCAGATCAAAAATGAAATAGTACTTTATTCTACCAAGCTGCCAGAATGAAAGTATAGTCTAAAACCAACTGCTAGCAAGAACGTGTGGAGCTATTCTATCATTTATCATTGGTGAAAGACTTTTTTCATTTTATTGCTTTGCTGAGAAACAATCTGATACCATATATTTTAAAATAAATTATATTCTTGGGACGCCTGGGTGGCTCAGGGATGTCCAAATGGCTTAACGTGTTAAGTGTCTGCCTTCAGCTCATGTCATGATCCCGGGGTCCTGGGATTGAGTCCAGTGTTGGGCTTCCTGCTCAGTGGGGAGCCTGCTTCTTCCTCTGCCTGCTGCTCCCCTTGCTTGTGCTCTCTCTCTCTTTGACAAATAAATAAATAAATAAAATCTTTAAAAAATTATATTCTTCTACAAAACAGCCCCTTTCCTAGGAATCTATCTTATAAAAATAAAAACATAATGTATAAGAGTATTTCCAAGGACTTTTCTAGTGTCATTGCTCTTGGGGACAAACTGGGAACAAAATTAATCAACATTAATAAAGAAATGGTTGAATAAGCTGCAGAGACAGAATTTCCCCATATTTATCTGGTGGAATTTTCTCAAAATATTGTGGAGAGAGACATAAAAAATCCAGAGCAGACTACAATATGATGATTTTTTTTAGTAAATAATGATACCAGCAGGATGGTGACCATGAAAGATGGACTCCATTAATGAGTATTAAACAACCCATCTGCCCAATCAGCTAGCTCTGAAAAATAGTTGGCATTACAGCATTTGACCTATACCCAGCCACTGCTGGTCATTGCTGACAAGCAAGAGGGATGGGTATAAGGAAGGCCTTTCCTAATTCTTAACTCCTGGACACTATGCCCTGGAAGCAGGAGCACTGCTGGGGTGAACCTCAAAGAGTAGGCATGGACCTGGGTTGAGTCCCACAGGGGCAGATCTCAGTGGTAGTGCAAATACTCAAACTAGCACTTTGAATGCAGGCTAATGTGGAGAAAGATCCCTGTCAACTTTCAACAGTTGAACAGTCAGTCAGTTCTGAAAGATGGGAGAATGCCATTCTAAAGTGAGGGTGATGGCTTCTGTTGCCCCCAGCTGACAGAAAGGATTCATACTTAGATCCCCAAATCTTGATTTGGGGAGATGAGTGTTGCCAGGCCAACTTGAGGCCATTTGGTTATTTAGCAGATGCCTGTTAATTTTCAAATATTCAGGAATTCTTCAGCTACCTCTCTGTTACTGATTTCTAGTTCAATTCATTGTGGTCTAAGAACATAATTCATACAATTCTATTTTTTAAAATTGTATTAAGGTGTATTAAAGTATGGCCCAGAATGTGATCTATCTTGGTTGAATGTTCCATGAGAGCTTGAGACAAATTTATGCTCTGCTATTGTTAGATAGAGTATTCTATAAATGTCAATTAAATCAAGTTGATAGTAATGGTGCTGTTCATGTCATTTACATTTTTATCGATTTTCTGCCTGCTTAACTCATCAGTTACTGCAAGAGGGACATGTATTAAAGTCTCCAATTATGATACCAGATTTGTCTGTTTCTCATTTCAGTTCCATCTATTTTGCTTCATGTATTGCAATGATATGTTTTCAGTTCCTGCATGCTTGAGATTATGTCTTCCTGGAAAATGACTTCCTTATCTATAATAATATTCCTTATTCTGAATTCTTTTTTTAAAAAAAGCTTTTATAATTTATTTATTTGAGAGAGAGAGCAAGCAAGTGAAAGTGAACAGGGGGAGGAGCAGAGGGAGAGGGACAAGTGGATTCCACACTGAGCGCAGAACCTGACTCTGGGCTTAACCCCATGACCCCAGGGTTATGACCTGAGTGGAAACCAAGAGTCAGAAGCTTAACTGAACCACCCAGGTGCCTCCTGACTTATTTTTATCTGAAATTAATATAGCAACTCTAGTTTTTTTTGGTTAGGGTTAGCATGGTATATCTTTTTCTTTTTTACTTTTAACCTGAATCTTTATATTTAAAATGGGTTTCTTGTAAATAACATATAGTTGGGTCTTAATTTTTTGTCATTCTAATAGTCTTTGTTCTTGTAATTGATGTATTTTGACCACTAACATTTAAAGTGATGATTTATATGGTTGGATTAATACATACTACCTTTGTAACTTTATTCACTGAATTTCTGCCCTTTACCTGCCTTCTTTGGTTTTTAACTGAACATTTTATATAATTACCTTTTTTATTTCCTTCCTTAGCATATCATCTATATTTCTTTAAAAAAATTTTAGTGGTTATCTTAAAGTTTACAATACATATTTTAAACTAATTTAATCCCACTTTAAATAACACTACTGGGCTTCAATGTATTGCAGGTAACTTAGAGTATTCCAAATTCCTGCCCCCATCTTTGTGATATCCTTGTCATTCATTTCCTTTTTTTTAAATAAAGATTTTATTTACTTATTCTAGAGAGAGAGAGATCAGAAGCAGAGGGGAGGGGTAGAGGGAGAAGCAGACTCCCCAAAGAACAGAGAACCCAATGAGGGACCAGATCCCAGGACCCTGGATCATGACCTGAGCCGAAGGCAGACATTTAACTGACTGAGCCACCCAGGTGCCCTGTTACCATTCATTTCACTTACCCATCCGCTATAATCACTCAATATATTTTAACATCTATTGCTTTAAATAATTATCTTTTAGATCAGTGACACATAGGAAAAATAACATTTATTTTATCTTAATTTATCCCTTATCTGATGTTCCTCTCTTTTTAATGTTGATCCAAGTTTCTGAGGGAATTTTTCTCAAATCTTACCCTGAGAACCTGGTGAGTTTCTAGAGAGAAAGCCCATGCAATTATTATGAGCACCCCTAAGATGGAAGCCCCAGAAGTGAGTTTCTCACTCCCAAGTTGGTCCACTCAGCCTCTAGAATTCATCAAAATGACCATTTTAATGTTTTTACCCTTTATTGGCTCCAGCAGCTACTGTTCCAGGTAAGTAGATCACAGGTGTTGTATCTCTATGGAAGTGCCTGTCTCTCCTGATTCTGGAGTGGCAGTTTGCCCTAAAACCTCAGTTCTCTGACTGGTGCAAGAAAAATCATCAACTATAAATTGCTGTAATTGTAAATACTGAATTAATGATTTCTAAGATCTTTGTGTATCAGAACTCTCATGGATATTTGGGAAAGGAAAAAAAGCAAGTTCCAATTAATTTAATGTAAAAAATTTATCTTAGAATAAAAAGGGTAAGCAATTCAGAGAAACAAAACCCTTCTGTGTTTGTATATGCGTTTACACATCTCTCTGAGGAAGATTAGTGTGACAGAATGCTCATAAAGTCATTAACACTGGTCATTGCATGTGGTTGACACATTTTTGTATTATGTTAGTTCCCTTATTACAAAAGGCATATATCATTTCTTTAGATTATTATTTTTAAAAGTTGTGTGGTTTGCCAGAAGCATTTATCATTTGTTTCATGAATAATGATGATAAACCTTTAAAAGTAGGAGGGCTCTAAATGCCAGGCTAAGAAGTATGACCTTTATCTGAGAGGCAAAGGGGTGCTACAGAGGAATTTTGAGCAGGGAAATTATATAATTTGAGTTCTGCTCTTAGAAAACTTCTTTCACTGCTATGTGTTGAATAGGCTAGAATATTGAGGAACTCATTTAGGGGGCTATCAGAATTACGTTAATAATGATATTTTCTATTTGTACAGTATTTTAGAATTTACTGAGCACTGTCATTTATATTAACTTATTTATTTCTCAACACTGCACTGTAAGTCAGGCATATTAGAGAGCTTTACCTTACATTTGGAAATACAAACAATTGTTCTAAGCAAAGTAAACACCATGCCTTGACCTCACATTTAGTATGTTTCACAACTGGGGTGTGAAACCAGAAATTCTGTGTTCTATTTTATCATATAGCTTCTACACAAAACCAAACAAAACTAGCTCTGTATTTTTATAAAGCTTAGAGTTTATAGGGTGCTTTTATGGGACAATCTTAATTAGGTGGCAATAATATAACTGAAGACAAACAATTCATCACCAAAAACAAGCATAGAAACAAAAAGAATGCTTGACAATATGCCTGATAAAGAGTTTAAAGCAGTGATCATAAAGATCTTCTCTGGGCTGGAGAGAAGAGTGCGTGAACTCAGCAAGAACTTCAACAAAGAGATAGAAAACATAAAGGAAGACCAATCAGAGTCAAAGAAAACTAATGAGATGAAAAATACACCGGAGGGGTCAATAGTAGATTAGCAGATGCAGAAGAATGGATCAGTGGCCTGAAAGACAGAGTAATGGAAAGCACCCAAGCTGAACAGCAAAAAGAAAAAAAAATTTTAAAAATCAGGATAGGCTGAGGGAGCCAAAGAGCTCCCTCAGCCTATCCTGATTTTTTAAAATTCTTTTGGACAACACCAGGAGAAAAAATTCACATTTTAGAGGTCCCAGGGGAGAAGAGAAAGAGAGAGAGAGAGAGAGAGAAAGAGAGAGAGAGAGAGGTAGAAAACTTATTTGAATAGGATAGCAAAAAGGATGTTTGAGATAAGCAAATAAATGAAGGAAAGTAAGAAAAGAAATATTGCATTTATGAACTTTTATTATACCATTGCTATTTTTTATGGTGGCTATCAAATCTATATTTGTAGATGAGGAAATGGAATCATAAGGAGGTTGAATCACTTGCTCTAAGTCACGTACATTTTCAAAAGGCACTGCTGAGATATGAACTCAGGTCTGTCTGATTCCTAAGATACAGAGGAAATCATAGCTATAAGGATAATGGTATCAATGTTTATTGTGTTATTGATGTGTCACAAAAAGATAATAAAAGCTAAGCTTACTAACATGCTATTGTTAGTAAGGATGACCTGGTCCTTTTGGGTACATACAATGAAATTTTCATCTTTAACAATGGAGTGGACAAAGCCAAGAAGCAAGCCTAGGATTTAAGAGAATGGATGAACTAAAAGGCAATCAAATGCTTCACCAAGGCAGGTTTCTTATACCGTGATGAGTGACCTGGTGGGGAAAATCTAGGATCCTGATACATGGTATGGGATTTTCATGAGGATGTCTTCAAATATTTTGATATTTATTATTGCCTGAATCTTCTGAGGCTTTGGACAAGGTCTATCTTCCTGTTTATGAGCCAGCATACCCCGAGGAGTCCAGTTCTAGCACTGGAAAAGGAACTGACATCGTGTTTTATCTACATTATTACTGCCCTGTATAGTAGATAGTAAATCTGTATTTTGTAGATGAGAAAATCCTATATGTGATTTTGTTAGGCCTGATCCAAAGCAATTACAAAGCTTTGCCTGGCAGGGCTAATGAAGGAAAGCTGCCCACCCCATTTCAGACTTGACACACGGCCAGTACATTGCAGTTTTCTGGCGGGAGTTGTAGTCAAGGACTCAAGCACTCTGGGCCAGCCCATGTTCAGATGTACGTCTTTATTTGAGCTAAGGGGCCTCCACCAAGACCTACTTATTAGGGGGCGTTGGCTGAGGCACTTTTTTCCACTTTAACTGAGTACCTCTTCCCTGCTAGCCCTTCCTCCTCTCCCTACCCTTGGTCCATGAGTCCCTAAAGAAGTAGTAAGCAGTCTTTCATTAGGAGTCCCTTGATGGTGAGATGATTTCCCTTTGTCTACACTGCATTCACCTTACACCCTCCCAAATGCCATTTTTTTGTAGGGAAAAACTCAACACAAGGAGCCAACATGACTTTTTTTTGCCTCTTGTGTGCACTGTTGCAATAAATTAGTAAAGGCCTGGTTTTTACTTTCAGTTTGGCTCAGTGTCCTAACCGACCACCACTAAACCATGACAAAATCGGCACAGAGAGCAGGGTTTTGTTCACTTGCATAAAATGTCATTCTGGAAAAGCAAGCGAAAAAAGCCTGAGGGTCTGGCTGGGCACTTTGTCAGCCACGCCAATGGGCCTTTCTTTGGGAGTGCAAGAAGACTGTTTGCAGAAATTTTTTATTTCTAAGGAAAATCACTGGTCCTTCTCTTTAGCCCATGACCCCCTAGCTAAGCCCACTGAGTGGGTAAAATTAGAAATCCGATCAAGGATCTCAAAGAAATGGCCTCCTTATAACAGGACCAAAAAGTGTCAGGTGACCCTCAGGTCACCCTCAGGTGAGTTGTGTCTAGTGACTATTGTTATCTCTGTGCAGATCCTTGGTGTCAATGGATGTCCTCTGATACAGCAAGTTATGAAGACTTGTGAATTCTAAGAAAAACCATGTAGAACCGTTTGGAATTACCTTGCCTAGCAACCCAAGAGAACTTAGAGACCTGGTTAGTTTGCCTCTACCATGTAGGAGGTCATTTGTTAAACTCAGTGAGGGAAATAGGTGTCTTGTAGGGTGTGTTACTACAGATGCCCCTTCGGAGGACCCTCACAGAGGCCACTTTGCCTAAGGAGAAAGAGGGAATGGGAGAAAGGAAGAGCAAAACAAGACCTCTCTTTCCTCAGTTGGTATTATTTTGAGATCAAAAGGTTTGGCTCAAGTTCCCTTCCACTGAAAAGCATGTTTGGGTTATCCTCACTGAGGCTAACATGGCTGATGATCTCTTGGGTCTATGGTGAGTCATTGGAAACAGTGGATGATGAGACTTTATTAGACTCTGATTTCTAGATTTGTCCATGCTGCTCCTGCTGGTTAGCTGGCCTAGTTAAACCGCCTCATGAGGTCAGGTCAATTAGCCCATGGCACAATTTGAGTCTTGACTGACAAATTCCCCAGCATAGAAAAAGTGACCAGGCCAAGATAGTAAAGACTGGCCCGTGGCAAGTGTAGCAAAAGAGGAGTATACAGACACTATTTACTGGATGACCCAGACAAGGGCTTTCTCAGAAATATATTTGGGTTTGGTTTCTTGAGAACGGGATCTTATAGAAGGAGATTGATGGGCTCCCCACCACAAACCTTGTGGTTGGATACCCAGCCCCAGATGTGCCTAACAAATGCCTGGCTCAGACTGCATGGTGACAAAGCTGTGACTGACACAAATGCTATCTTCTCCTAAGGAAAGCCCCTCTAGTGAATCTAGAGATGAATTGGAGAGCACCATCAAGTTTTACCTTGACTTCTCAGCTTTCAAAGATAAGACCAAGGGTTAAATTAAGGTCCTCTCTCTCAAAGGGTGATTAGGGGTCCTATGCAAAAATTAGGGTTCGATGAGAAGGTGGGGGAGAACTGTACTTCTTGGTGCATAGGTGGTGCATAGGTGGCTGTGGTCTCCGCAATCCTTGACACCAGGATAAGGAAAGAACAGGTAATGCTTTCTGGTTTTGTATCTGAGATCACCATTCCTGGACCCCTTGCATAGGCCTGGCTAGGGATAGGTCCGTTTGGGTCCCTACAAACCATCACTGTTATGGATTCTACTATGGATTGTATTATTGGTATAGCTGTCTTGTTTATGTGTACTCCTGCTCATCTCAACCCCATACCCTGATAGGAATAGTTGCTAAAAATCCTAACAGAATGATTAAGACCATTTTAGCTGGATATATGGAAAACTGTGACCCTGCCTGACTACTGTCACCTAGAGCCAGGGTTTCTCAAAAACAGTATCAGTTTCCCATGAGACCAAACCAAACCAAACCAAACCAAACAAAAAAAGCAAAAAAAAAAAAAACTGTCTTCATTGCTGAGTTTAAGGAAGCCAAAGTCCTCTGTAAGACTATTTCCCCATTCAATAGTCCCATCTATCTTGTACCTAAGCCCTCCAGTACCTGAAATTCATCTTTGACTACTGGTAACTCAGTGCCATAGTGCCACCCTTGCGACACACAGTACCAGACAATGTGACTATTGCCCAAGCTGAGGGGACTGGACATGTGGCAACTGAGATCATAAATGCCTTTTTTAGCATCCCCCTCCATCACAACCTTGATCAATTTGACCTTACATGAAATGAGTTGCAATAGAAGTTTAATGTCCTTTCACCAGGCTACATAAATTTTTTGGCCACCTGCCATCAATTGGTAGACTGTGACCTAGAAAACGTTCCTCTTCCAGAGGGAGAACTAGATTTATTGATGACATCCTCCTGCTGGGCACATACAAAAGTACTGCCCAACAAGGACTGGAAGTCCTATTGATCCACATGCAGCCACAGACCTGGGGCATTAACATAGCTCCTAGTACCCAAGTGAAGCTCCTGCCTGTAATCGAGTTAGGGCCATGATTTCTCATCCCAGGGGAGATGACTGCAAAGCTTTTCTCAATGCACTGACAAATAAAAAAGATACCCAGCAATTAGTGTCTATTTAGCTGCTGGAACTGTCATAAACTCTGCATGTAGATCTTGCTGGCACCTATCTACTAGATTACTAGCAAGGCTACTGCCTTTGTGTGGACACCTGAACCAACAGTATGTCCTAAAGACCCTCCAGTGGGCCACCTAGGCAGTCCTTTCCCTGAGTCTCACTGATCCATATCTACTGTATGAGTAATGGGTTTTAGCAACGTCTCAGTTCGCCAACTGGAGTTATAAAGGAGGGATATCTCTATGGGCCAGCAATACTAAGGTTTTGGACCTGTATGCTCTTGGAATCAGCTAAAATCTATACACATCTTTTGAGAAGCAATCATTGGCTTGTTAATACACCTCGGTGGGTACTGAGCACATGAGTATGGCCATGAAATAGTCATACAACCAGAATTCTCAATCATGCTGTGGGTCTGAGTAGGGGCCTTAAACTGCCAAATGGTGGCTTTGGGATTCTCAGGAAATGGTACACACAGAAGTGGGCAAAGCCTGGCCTGCTGGGATCTTCCAACCATGAAAGTATCTTGGATACCATGGAAAGATCTCAGAAATGCTCCTCTGCCCCCTAGCTATATAGCTCAAGGAGTTCTGCCTCTACTGGTTCAGTGGAGATCTAGGTATTGAGACCTTCAGGACCATACATAGGACTGGCTCACTAATTGCTCCTCCTGGTTAACTTCTACTAGGATGGAATGGGATGCAGCTCCCAACCAACTTGACAGAGACTTGTCCTTTATGCAGCATGGTGAACTATGCACAGAACAATTGGCAGAGCTTCATGAAGTATGGATGGTTATCTAGGCCACCCCGGCAAATGAGCCGTGCTGTATTTTCACTGACTCATAGGCTGTGATTAATATTTTGGCTCTTGGGTTAGACCATGGCAAGTCCTGGACTGGCATATAAAATAAACTCCTCTTTGGGGATAAGAAATTTGGATCAAAATGTGTTTTGTTTCTAATAAGCTTTTTGTTATTCATGTCACCCAAAGACCACCATACTGATGAAGGGAAACACAGTCAACGAGTAGACCCCTCTTGTGAGCTAAATGTGAAGACTGAATTGTTTTCTGCCCCAGAACCTGTAGATGTGCAACGAGCTGACTTCCTGTGTCCACAAGAAATGGTAATTCAGTCGCCATCCTAGACAGGACTTACATGCACGAACTGCCACTATTCATCAAAAGATTCTGAAATAGTATGGAAAAGCTGGTTTGCTACCTAGACCCTAAGAAAGGATAAAATTACTGCCCAGGGGCAGTTCTCTCGAACCAACAGGCCTGGGTGTTCTTGGCAGATAGATCACTGTGAGCTTCTCATCCCATGCAGAAGGTTTTGCTGGATCCTAACTGCATTTAGTGTTTCTCTGTGTTTGGCCAAGCCATCTTCATGCATTCTACTGACTCAGACAATGTTATTAAGACCTTACAGGGTCACTTTTTGATTGTTTGTTTGGGATCCCTGAGCATATTGCCTGTAGATTGGACCTGGATTTGTAGCTCAAGCTCCACAACAATGGGCCCAATTATGGGGGATATGATGAACTTTCCCTGCTCCATGAAACTTCCAAGCTGTAGGGATTGTTGAGCATTTAAATGGGCAATTAAATGACTGATAGGAGAGGATAGGGTAACCCCCAACATTGACTATATATCTCAGGTGAGCGGTCTGGAGTCTTAATGCAATAATTCCCCAAAAGTGTACTTTTCATTTGTGCCACATAGTTGACCAGGCTGCCCACCTACTCCTTCAATTGTATATTCTTCCTTTAGGATTATGGATATCTTGGAATCCATGGGGGCCTTCCACTCATCTGACTCTTTCCTGAAGACTCAAATTAATGGAAGATCAGGATGGCTATTAAACAGCAAGGGGTGGGAGACAGTGATTTCCTTGTCTATTTATCCTCCGGGGGCAGAGCTTGAGTTTTTGCCTCCAGGGATCTTAAAGATAATGACCATCAATTTAAGGTCCCTAGTTCAACATTTTCCTTAAGATGACCTTGCCACTTGGCCATGAGTAGTCTCCAGAATGGATATAAGTATATAAAATAAAAATTACACTAAACCACAAGAGGATCGAAACCAGAAGGTATATGTTTACCACTCTAGGGTTTGGATAAAAAATGTTATCCTTTTCCACATAGGAAAAAAACTGCCCAAGTTGTAGTCAATGTGGATAGTTTTCCCTACTGGTAAGATATGAACATCTTTAATCTGGGAGCTCAGATATGGGGGAAGGAGGTTTTGGTGTCTAACTTCTACTATCTTTGCCCCACAGGGTAGTCTGTAGGACTCCCACATCACTGAATTCCTTGGTGTACCGTACAAGCAGTTGCCACCACCATGAATCTGATGAACTGTCAGATATGTTACCCCTGCTTAATCTTACAGAAAAATATCTGATTGTTGTGTTCCCAAATACCACAAACAGACATTTTTCTAACCATGTACCTTGGGTACTGCAACCTTATTATCTGGACTTTATGCATCACTGTATTTGAATTGACACCGCAAAACAAAATGCTTTCCTAAATGTCAACTCACTTCTGTCAAAGATAGTGGAAACTAAAACATCTGGAGGAGGGGGTATAGGATCCATTGCTGGGGCTATTTTGTATACAGTGGTGCTCCTGCTATGCATAGATGTCATTATTCTCTCACTGTCTAGGTTATTCAACTATAAAAGTTATGTAAAACCTGTCTTTGATCCTGGCTGAGGTTATTAGAGATACCACCTCAGCTTTGGAGGAGCCTGTGTGCCTTGGCCTCAGTAGGGCTGGACAACTGGTAGCCAGCCAGGGAGGAGCATGAATCTGCCAACACCTGTGTTGCACCTGAATCAAGGAAACTGGCAAAGTAGAACAGTATGTTATGAGGCTTAGATGAGAGGCTTCCTGGATCTCTGAGTAGATTCAGAGATCTACTGAGTAGATCTGAGTAGATCTGAGTAGATCTTGAGAGTAGACTCTCATGGTCTATGGGGCATCTTTTTCTGGTTTGGAAGTGGTTGGGGCTCATGGTTATGTTCACTCTTCCTGGCAGTCTTGATCATCTGCTCAGGTGATTTTGACTGTGACTCTGGTCTGCTGTTACCTCAGGTAGATTGACCTGTTATGATCATCACCCCTCAATGTTAAAATCATAAGTCCATGATGGGGTAGACTATACTACTCTCTCAGGTCCTGAAGGATCAAGAGATACAGTTGAAGAGTTCAACCCTAGACCAAAATCCTATGAATGATTTTTTTTAGGCCTAACCCTGGGCAATTATAAGACTTTTCTTCATAGGTCTCACAGGGAGAAGCTGCTCTACCCACATCAGATCTGGTGCAGAAGCAGTGCACTGCAAAGTTCTGGAAGGAGTTACAACTGAGAACTCATGCACTTCTGGGCTAGCCACGTTCATATGCATACCTAGTAGAGGTGCCCTTACTGAGACTTCCTTACTGGGGGCCTTGGATGAAATACTTTTCTCACTTTGACCGAGTATCTCCTCCTGACTGTGTCCTACAGCTAAGGATAGGTGGCAGAATCACCCAGCAGGGGAGGTGATGATCCTGAAAAGGGGGCAGAGGAATTCTATATCCCAAAGTATCTGTGAGAACTAGCCAGCATACACCAGCAGGAATTGGAGGAATACATGTGGGACTGGATTTGAGGTTGCTAGACCAAAGTGGCTGAAAGATAAATTTGGAGAGAAAATAGTTTATTTACTTGAAAGCATTATCCTGACATACATAATGTAACACTCTGGCAAGAACCCTAGATCATGTAAATTTACTACTAGCACAGCTCCTAAAGCATGCAGTAACCTTGCTTCTCATATAAAGACAGACTCAATGGAGTGAACTTTCCCTTCTACATATCAAGGGATCTAGGCAGGGCACCACAGCATCCATTGGAAAGGATTGCCATAAAGAGAAAATTTTAATTATATGAAATAACATATGTTCCAGGCACTATATATAATAGTATCTAAAATAATGTGTGGGACATTATACGTTTTTATGATATATGTTAAATTATGTCTAGTAAAGTAGTAATTTATATTCCATGTAACATGATTAAACTTTTATTTCCTCTTCCCTTATTTTTTTTAATTTTTTAATTTTATTTTTATTCTTTACCCAAGGGGTACAGGTCTGTGAATCATCAGGGTACAGGTCTGTGAATCATCAGGCTTACATCTTTCACAGCATTCACCAAAGCACAAACCCTCCCCAATGTCCATAACCCATCCACCCTATCCCTACCCTCCCACCCCCCAGTAACCCTCAGTTTGTTTTGTGAGATTAGGAGTCTCTTATGGTTTGTCTCCTTCCCCATCCCATCTTGTTTCATTATTTTTCCCTCCCTACCCCCCACGACCCCCCACCCTGCCCCTCAAGTTCCTCATATCAGAGAGATCATATGATAATTGTCTTTCTCTGATTGACTTATTTCGCTCAGCATAATACCCTCCAGTTCCATCCATGTCGTTGCGAATGGCAAGATTTCGTTTCTTTTGATAGCTGCATAATATTCCATTGTATATATATACCACATCTTCTTTATCCATTCATCTGTTGATGGACATCTAGGTTCTTTCCATAGTTTGGCTATTGTGGACATTGCTGCTATAAACATTCGGGTGCACGTGCCCCTGAGGAACACTACCTTTGTGTCTTTAGGATAAATACCCAGTAGTGCGATTGCTGGGTCGTAGGGTAGCTCCATTTTCAACTTTTTGAGGAATCTCCATACTGTTTTCCAGAGTGGCTGCACCAGTTTGCATTCCCACCAACAGTGTAGGAGGGTTCCCCTTTCTCCGCAACCTCGCCAACATCTGTCATTTCCTGACTTGTTGATTTTAGCCATTCTGACTGGTGTAAGGTGGTATCTCGCTGTGGTTTTAATTTGTATTTCTCTGATGCCGAGTGATGTTGAGCACTTTCTCATGTGTCTGTTGGCCATTTGGATGTCTTCTTTGGAGAAATGTCTGTTCATGTCTTCTGCCCATTTCTTGACTGGGTTATTTGTTTTATGGGTGTTGAGTTTGAGAAGCTCTTTATAGATTTTGGATACTAGCCCTTTATCTGATATGTCATTTGCAAATATCTTCTCCCATTCTGTCAGTTGTCTTTTGGTTTTGTTGACTGTTTCCTTTGCTGTGCAAAAGCTTTTAATCTTGATGAAGTCCCAATAGTTCATTTTTGCCCTTGCTTCCCTTGCCTTTGGTGAGGTTCCTAGGAAGAAGTTGCTGCGGTTGAGGTCGAAGAGGTTGCTGCCTGTGTTCTCCTCGAGGATTTTGATGGATTCCTTTCTCACATTGAGGTCTTTTATCCATTTTGAGTCTATTTTTGTGTGTGGTGTCAGGAAATGATCCAGTTTCATTTTTCTGCATGTGGCTGACCAGTTTTCCCAACACCATTTGTTGAAGAGACTGTCTTTTTCCCACTGGACATTCTTTCCTGCTTTGTCGAAGATTAGTTGACCATAGAGTTGAGGGTCCATTTTTGGGTTCTCTATTCTGTTCCACTGGTCTATGTGTCTGTTTTTGTGCCAGTACCATACTGTCTTGATGATGACAGCTTTGTAATAGAGCTTGAAATCTGGAATTGTGATGCCGCCAACTTTTCTTTTTTCCCC
>LNAC01000679.1:562958-587830 GCA_002007465.1 Ailurus styani | reverse complement strand
ACCTCAAGCTGAGAGACCCCTCAGCTCAGCTCCGTCTCTCCCGCCGGCTTCTCTCTGAGACCTGGGAGCTCGGTCGCGCTCAGACACCCCTGGTCTTTTTGTGTCCCCGTGGGTCCCGAGACCACACTGTCCCTGCAGGGGCTTCACCCCCAGCTTGGTCTCTGGGGCGACATCCCTCAGTGGACCCGACTTCTAACAGTTCCGAGTCTGTGCTCCGCTGCTCACTCCCTTGTGGGGAGCCAGCCCCTCCCCCGGGGTCTATCTTCCCGTCGCCTCAGATTCACTTCTCCGCACGTCCTACCTTCCAGAAGGCGGTCTATTTTCTGTTCCTAGAATTGCTGCTCTTCTTCTCTTCGATCTCTGGTGGAATTTGTAGGTGTTCAGAATAGTTTGATAGCTCTCTGGGTGAATTCCTGGGACCTGATGATAATCAGTCTCCTACCCTTCCGCCATCTTGCTGCTCCTCTCCCTTATTTTTTTTATTGTGAATAATAGTCCATACCATTTGAATGTCATTAAACAAAATAAGCAAATATTTTTTTTCTATATCTTACGCTTTTCTTTTTCTGTAGCACCCAATGTTTTGGATGATTTCTGATATTTATTTATATCTAAAGATTTATTTATTTTAGAGAGAAGAAGAGAGAGAGAGAATGTGTGCATGAGTGGGGGGAAAGGCAGAGGAAGAAGGTGGCAGAATCTCAAGCAGGTTCTGTGCTGAGCAGAGTCTGATGCATGGCTCAATCCCACAACCTGAGATCATGACCTGAGCTGAAAACAAGAGTTGGTTGCCCAACTGAGCTATCCAGGCCCCCCTGGATGCTTTCTGATATTTACTAATCAAACAAGTCATTAGAGTAGCATGAATTACAGGGGGTCTCCGACTTAATGATGGTTCGACTTAGGCTTTTTTGGCTTTCCGTGGTGTGAAAGTGATATGCATTCAGTAGAAATTGTGCTTTGAATTTTGATATTTTCCTGGACTAGAATATGTGGTTCAAAACTGTCTCTTGATGCTGAGCAGTGGCAGTGAGCTATAGCTTCCAGGCAGCCAGGCTATCATGAGGGTAAATCATCTATAAAGTTAAAGCAATTCTGTTTTTCATTTTCAGTAAGTATTAAACAAATTACATGGCACATTCAAGGCTTTATTATAAAATAGGCTTTGTGTTATATGGTTTTTTCCAACTGTAGGCAAATGTAAGAATTCTGTGCATACTTAAGATAGGATAGATTAAGCTATGATGTTCCGTATGTTAGGTGTCATAAATGCATTTTTGGCCTATAATATTTTCAAGTTACGATGAGTTTATTGGGGTGTAACTCCATCATCAGTTGAGGAAGATCTATATTTTTAATCATACTTCAATGGAAGCAAAATCATAAATTGGTACTGTTGTTTGAAAGAAATCCTCTTGCTAAATTTTTTTTTCTTAGAAAATTATATACTATTGCTTCTTCAAATTATATCGTTAGCATTGCTTAGGTTTAAACTTCAATACTATAAAAACAACAAAGAATTAGCTTTCTTAATGAGCAATAATTCAGATGACCTATTTTCAGGAGTTCAAATTAGTACTGAAGTCAGAAACATCATGTATAATCATGGGAATTTCCAGTTTTTATTTGGGAGCAATATGGGTAGTTTATCGGCCATATTTCCTGGCTATTATCAGCATATATATGGATTTCTATTATGTTAAATATTAAAAAATATATTCAATGAATTTTAGTAATCTCTGTCACATTAATACTAATAGTGAATCATGTTTAAATCTTGACAGTAAAGACTTGCTTAAGATATTGACACCCAGATTAAATGGTGAGTAATTTTGTCCAGAAATAGAAAATGGGTTTGAAAATATATTACAGCCTGGGCATTTCTTCCTTCTTGATCTGTTATAAAAAGAGGTATTACAGCATCAGAAATGGAAACCCATTGAAAGAGGGAACAAACTCAGTGTCTCAAATGAGGTAATAACTAAACAGAGGGAGATTTGGATGTTTGAAAGAAAATGAATCTACACAAAGGGAAAATTATGCCCTAACTCTAAAAGACATTATTTTCCAAACCAATCCTGTTTTCTGCTATGACCCAATAAGAAAAAAGTCATTACTAAGGCATATATGTATTCCAATACGCTGATCTGACTCTGCATGTTGCATCGAATGAAATCCTACTTTTAATCTTAGGGCACCGTTCTATTTTTAAGGTTGAGATCTATAGTAACATTTATATTTCAATGAAAAAATATTTCAGTGGTTTAAACTACAGAAATATTCTTTTTCCCAAAACTTAATGAAAACTCTCATTCATTGCTGTTGGTAATACAAACAAACTAGTACAGCCACTTTGGAAGACAGTTTGACAGTTTCTTAAAAAGCTAAACATAATCCTACCATACAGTCCAGCAGAAGTAACTCAGTAGTTATCTAGTCAACCAACTTGAAAACTTAATTCCACACAAATAACTTGCACAAAAAGGTTTTTAGAACCTGTATTCACGATCACCAACACATGAAAGCAACCAAGATGTCTTCAATAAGTGAGTGAATAAATAAATGTTGTATAGTCAAATAATATGGTACTATTCAGCAATATAAAGAAAGAGCTATCAAGCTATGCAAAAACATGGATAAATCTTAAAGGAATATTGCTAAGTGAAAGAAGTCAATCTGCAAAGGTTACATACCTATATGCCATTCTGGAAATGGCAAAACTGTAGAGATGATAAACAGATCAGTAGTTGCCAGGAGGTTAAGATGAAAAAAGGTTGAATAGGTAAAACATAGGGAACATTTTTAAAAGAATGCTTTAAATAGTCTGTATGACACTAGGCATTTGTCAAAGCCCATAGACTTCTATAGCACAAAGAGCAAATCTTAAGGGAAGCAAATAGTCATATAGCAATATATCTATATCTACACTATAAAGAGATTTATTGTAAGGGATTGGCTCACATGATTGTAGAGGCTGAGAAGTCCCAAGATCTACGGTTAGCAAGCTGGAAACTTGGAGACAGATCTAAGAACACTGATGTGTAGTTCCAGCAGGTTTGCAATCCAAGAAGAGCCAATGTTTCAGTCTGAGTCACAAGGCTGGAAGACACCAATATTTCAGCTCAGGCATTCAGGCAGGAGGAATTCCATCTTACTGTCTTTAGTTGATTGGATGAGGCCCACCCCCACTAGGAAGGGTAATCTGTTTTACTTAGGTGATCAATTCAAATATTAATCTCATCCAAAAAGACTCTTGCAGACACATTCAGAATAATGTTTGGCCAATTGTCTAGACATCTGTGGTCCAGACAAGTTGACACATAAAAATAACCATCACGTAGGCTGTAACAAAAGGACTAAATTACATTACAAATGTATGAAATAATCTCACTGAGAGGGTATAGGAAAAATGTGCTGATCTAAGTAACATTGGAATTGAGTAGAGACTATAAGGTACTGCAGGTAAAAGAACTGAACATAAGCATAGTGCTCTGGTTAATAAGATTCTTTCCCATGAAGATACAAGTTAAAAATTCTGAAACTACTGACATGCATACTGGATTTGAATATGTATGTGTGTAGAGAGTGGATGGTAGTGGTATTACCTTGTTGAGTGCCACCATTCAACTTATTACTGGTGGGTTCCAAAAATAGTCCCATTTTTATAAAGAAAGGAAGTCAATTTATTTGAAAATTGCAGTAAGATTTCCAGGACCCTGGTTAAATAGCTTGTAGTTACCCTTTTCCTAGTTGAGTAGTATTTAACTGTGTAGATGCATTCATTGAGAAAAGAGATGGATCAATTTATTAAGATTTGGGTTTCTGCAGAAAGACATGTGAGCAAAAAAGGAAAATAATGAGCTACAGAACAATTTTTTAAACAGTTTACATTTTAGTTGAAAATCAATATATCTCCCTTCTTATTTTTATATATTTCTTTGGAATGCCCTTCTATTTCATATATTTTGTTTGTAGGAAAGACACAGAGCAAAATGAAAATCTACTGTTTAAAAATTAGAATCCTGTTGGCACTATTTGATTATTGAGAGATCATTACATAATTTTGGTTAGTTTTTACTTTCCTAAAAATGAAAAATATATTTTAACTGCACCTATTTGAAATAAAAATGCTTATATTAAAGTATTGATCGGCCTGGCTAATAATAAACTTCAAGTCCTTGAATATTGTTTGTTAGGTCTATGATTATAAAACTTTTTACAACTGGCTTGAATGTATTTTAGTTTTTTTTAACTTAAATATCCTACTTTGAATTGATTTTAATTAAACTGTATGGAATAACATACCATGACAGTGATTTACATTAAATAAAGAATATTAAAATACAGTTAAAACAGAGGTAGACTATAGAGACCTATGTAGTAACTCAAGGAATATTTAATTCTAAATCCCATGTAATGTGTTCAGATATCGCTAGATATAATAAGAGTTGAAATTTTGCTTGTCTCAGTGAACCAGATGGAGGGTCATTTTTCTTTAGTCATGAGGCAAAGTTAAGAAGCAAAGCTGTCACAGAGTGTTTCATCAGACCATCAAACCACAGACTCAAGAGTGGAAATTTTCATTATGCATAATGCAAGACACCTAACCATTCTTATTTCACTGAATTTCAATATATATCCAATTCAAAGAGAAATAATTCAGAATATTACGTGACTTTCTTATGGCCCTAGAAGATGCCAATATCAATTCAAGGCAATAATCATATCATGAGTTGGTAATATATTGTGCATGTTTATGTGAAAGATTTTCATTACAGAATGTTTCCATAAAGGTTTTCAACAAATCTGCTTTAAAAAAATCTTCTATGACTATTAAAATGAAATGTTCCTAAAAACTCTGCTAGCTGTTATGTACTAATACTTCTGAACCTTTTAAAAATCAATCATATTTCTAACTCCTTTAAAAATCATTCATATTGTCAACTATATTTGGTATATGCAACTATGTATTGATAGTTTATATTTAATTGCTGAGGAAGGATGAGAACTCTCTGTGGCTACTATACATTTCAAGTAATAGGAGTACAATATTGATTGTGATGACACAAAACTTAACAGGCTAGGAAAATATGAGATAAGCTGAAAAACATTCTTAAGTTATTAGTTGGAATTTAGGCTTAATGTGACTAGGGAACTTGCCTACCTTTCTCACTACTGGCTCCTCAAGGCTTAGCCCGATGTTGGGCATATACATTGGTCTTTAAAATAGTTATCGATTAAAAAAATAGCTGAGTGATCAAAGAATTGTTATAAAGATCTTAGTTACTTACAAAGTGGGAAAATGAATAGTAAAAGCATATATCTGAATATTCAATAACCTAGACTCTGAATTAATAAGTTTATTTATCATCTCCAAGCACAGTTAAGTATAATTCCAGAGTTTCTTCCCTAAGTACATTACATACTCATTGCCTAATTTATCTGCTTTTTTTTTAAATTATAGAAGTTACTTGTTTTCAAGTCATTTTTTTTACTGAGCTTTTGTAAATTCTCTTTTTTTTGGAGGATTGGAGGGGTACATTGAAGACAGGAGAATATGGGTTATTTTCTATTTTTCAGCTGTAATAAAGAATCATTACTGAATTTCATCCACTTTTTTTTTTATTGTTTGCCCCAGGGGTACAAGTCTGAATCATCAGGCTTACACCTTTCACGGCACTCACCATAGCACAAACCCTCCCCAATGTCCATAACCCAGCCACCCTATCCCTACCCTCCCACACCCCAGTAACCCTCAGTTTGTTTCATGAGATTTAGAGTCTCTTATGGTTTGTCTCCTTCCCGATCTCATCTAACAACAAAAAGTTTTTTATTGAAAATCTGGAAAAGCGCAAAGAGGGCTGCACAGGTAAAGGCTGTCAGGTTATATTTTGATTTTAATAGTATGTCATCTCAATGATAATAATTTCAAAAGTTGTTTGAGATTACATATGTAAACATCCAGCATTTTTTCACCATTTAATAACTATTCAAAAGATGTATGTTGCTTTCCCCTAAATTGCTTGATGGAAAGCATTTTGATTTTTCTCTCTGCTTCTCAAACATTGTGCCTCTTTGGAGTAGATGCTTACTATAGGTTTCCCAAAAGTTGCAGTTCATTTATTACTAAATGGATTCTAATTGTTCAGTCAGGATAATGAATTTCTTTATTGTTTCATTTATTCAGATTGTACTACTACCTGCTGTGTGACAGGCACTGTGCTAAATGCTAGAGACTCTAAAATGAGTACAACAAGAGTTCCCACCTTTAAAGAAAACAAAGTCTAGTGGGGGAAGCGTATCTATACAAATAATTAAAATACATTTAACTATGTAGGTATGGCTTTAAAATAACATCAGAGTGGATACATAGAATAATGTTAGAAACATAAAAATAAAAACGACTCTGTTTTCCAAAGTATTAGATATTTGTAGGAATGGGAAGTTTACTTATTCTAATTAGCTTACATTTTGTTAATACCATAACATGTAATGCCCAGATTACTGAAATATACTTTTGGGAAAAAAATAGTACTCTGTTAGTGATTTCTACTGGCAGCATCAACAATGGTGAGTAAAAAAAATCCACAGAAATCTCTGTCCTTAACTGAACATTCCATGTTACAGAGTACTCTCTTGAGGCTCAGATAATTTGTTCTATTGTTTCTTTTATGGAGCTCCACGTTGTTTGCTGCTATATATTATATGGACTATAACTTTATGGCTCTTTGGTTTTAGGAGAATAGAAAATTCTGGTTAGTCTTGATTTATCTTTTTCATACACATATTCTATTTTTTTCCAAAGGCATTCTTTATAGAAATTCTTTTTAAATAATTCAGAGATACCATTTATACTCTTTCAAGATGTTGCTTTTCTGACGTGTCCTGAAGACAATGCCATAGTCCCTTTTTTTGAAATATTTTCTTGCTTGCTCTTTCAAGACAGATGAGCACTTTCTTGAGAAAGATAACTTTATTTATTTATAATTTCTGATTTTAAAACGTTATTCACTCATAATTTTAATATTTTAACTTAAGCAATTAATGCTTAAGAAATTAATTAAAAAAGAGTATTGAAAATCTAAAAATGAAAACAGTTGTCTCTTGCCCCAAACTTTCTCAAATCCTGCTTCTGAAGCAAATTTTATTAATTCTTTTATTGGTTTCTTGCAGCAACTTCCTCTTTATTTGTAAATAAAATGCTTATCTTCCTTTTTCTTGACTTACCAATTTTATGATTATCTTCTGACTTCCACCTATAATATTTGTGTATTAAACTACTCTGCACCACTTGGACATCTTGTGGTAGATTTATTGTATTGCTGGACCCAAATATTACACCTTGCTATGTTCAGACTCCTCAGAGGTTTCTTCTCATACCTATCAATTCTGAGTTTGGCCGTATAAGCTTTTACTCTGGGACTTTAACAACACTGATGCAAAGAGAAGCTTGAAAACACACTGGGACATGTGTATTTACTCTTTTGGATCCCTGCCAAAGCCATGAAAAAAAGCTCTGTTCTGCCTGCTGTCAGGAGAGACTTTGTGCATCAAAATCAAGTGGCCCCAGCTCCAACCATTCTTGGCCTTCCAGTCCTTAGCTGACTTGACGACTGATGGAAGACTTGAGACGTGAGAGCAAACCCGGCCTCTCTCAGCAGAATCATTCAACCAACCTGTGGACTCATAACTACTAAGTTTTAGGATAAAATAAATCCCTTCCTGTCACTTTCAAAATATGATTTTATCATATTATTCTATCTTTTTCCTTTCTCCCCATTATGTGTTTTGAGCCCTCTTGTCTCATGCTTTAAGCTGAAATTGTTGCTTTCTAGATGTGAGTCATCCTGGAAGTTCTTGTTGCCATTCTTCCAGGTCAAGTATTCTGCCATTACCTGGAATCTATGACTTTTATCCTTTTTGGCTAATATCTTTGTTTTGGAGGGCATATTCTCCAATTCTACCCAAGAAAGTAGGCATGTGATTGTATATATTCTGAGTGCTCATAAATCTGAAATTATCTTTATTCTATATTTAACTCATTTGATATTTGATTTCTTGAGTAGTAAATTATTTTTTTGCTAAAAAATGTGAGAATATTTATTCTATGTCTTTTAGCATACATGCTGCTATCTAGAAGTCTAAGTATTCTTAGTGTTACTCCTTTGAATAAAGCTTGTAGATCAAGGTTGAATCTAGGATAACAGAAGATCTAAATGAGAAAGGTAAAAATATAGAATTAATAAATAAAAACAGGAAAATGCTTTTGGGATCTTTGAGTTGGGAGCAAGTTAAAATTTCAAAAGCATAAAATTTAGATTAAAAAATTTGAATTTGATTATATGAAATAAATTTTTGCTCACTGAAAAATACCATAGACAAAGTTGAGAGGATATATAGAGAGAAGAGAGTTGCAATGTTTAAAAAAGATTTTATTTATTTATTTATTTAGAGAGCATACACATGCACATGCATGTCTGTGAATGAGGGCAGGGGGAGAGAGAGAGAGACAGAATCTCAAGCAGACTCTGTGCTGAGCATGGAGCCCAGTGCAGGGCTTGATCTCACAACCCTGAGATCATGACCTAAACTAAAAACCAAGAGTTGGACACTTTGCTGACTGAGCCACTCAGGTGCCCCAAGATTTGCAGTGTTTAATATGCCATGAGAATATCAGATATCTAAGAAGTCATGCTCTTAACAAGAAAAATCAGTAATCTCAGGAGGATGGGCAAATGATATGCAAGAGACAACTTAATAAGAAAACTAAAAATCTAATCAGCAGATTAAAGAAATGTTCAAAATTATTAGTAATTAGGCAAACTGTGATTTTAAGCTGCAATTTGATATCACTTACAGCTATGATATTAGATCAGTAAAATTAAAAAGCTGAATAATGCCAATGCTGGTAGGGTTGTGGGGATGTAGGGTCTGTCATGCTGTGCAGTTTAGACTGGGGTGGCCATTCCAGAAGCAGTCAAGATAAGCACACCAATGCTATTTGATTCCGGAATGATAGCCCTTAATGGCAGCAATCCTAACATATTGGTAAAAGAGCACCAATAAGCATGCTCATGGAAGAAGGATTTGTATTGGTGGAGAGATGGAGGCAGTGAGGATGCTCGTAAGTGGGGGCGGGTAAGTAAAATACAGCAATTGCACAACAGGGGCTATTACGTAGACGTCAGGAGCAATAGATTAAATGTGTACACTGCTACTCGTGCAGAACAAACTCACAGTGTTTAGAGTGAAGAAAAGCAATAGAATTAAGTATATAACAAATAGCATATGTTATAAATCTACCTATCAGTCATTTATCTCTCAACATTTATTTCATCTCTATCTCTTTTGCATACAGCTCAGGCCTCAGCCTATCCAGGAAAATCAGTGCCTGCAGTTACCAAAATCCTTGGAGGTAATGCACAACAGAACATGCATTGAATTGTTTCTCTTTTTTCATGTACTGTAGATGTTTAGTTAGTAAATGTTTAAGACACACAAAAATAATTTTACTTTTTGCATGCTTCATAAAAATCACATTTTTTATTTGAGCTTGTAATATACCATAACTCAAGACCATGAAATTTCAGTAAATATTTAATGAGCATTTTCCATACACTAAGGACCGTGACAAACTCTGAGAATATAACAATGAACAAGACACATTAACCTTGGCTTCCTGAAGGTTAAATAATATTAATGTGTGTGGGGGGACCTGGGGAACATTATATGAGTGCTTACTTATGCACAGCATCATTCGACAAGTATATTTTTTTCAGTTTTATTGAGGTATAATTGACAAATAAAATCGTGAGATATTTAAAGCCCACGAAGTGATGATTTAATATAAGTATACGGTGTGAAGGGAATCCTCCCATCGAGTTAATTAACCCATCCATCACCTCACATATTTAACATCTTTTATTGGTGAGGAAATTTACGATCTACTCTTTTAACAGTTTTCAATTATACAATAATGTATTATTAACTATAGTCACCATGTTACATATTAGATCTGCTGGCAACCACTTTTCAAATCTGTTTCTGAGAGTTCCACTTTTTAAAAATTTGTCTTCAGATTTCACATGTAAGTGACACTAGTATTTGTCTCCCTCTATTTGGCTCATTTCACTTTTCATGATGCTCTCCAGGTGTGTCTATGTTATTGCAAATGGCAGTGTTTTTTTTCTTAAAGGCTAAATAATATTCCGGTGACTATACATGTCACATTTTCCTGATACATTGTTCCACTGATGGGCACTTAGGTTGTTTTCATAGATTGACCATTGTGAGTAATGCTGCAGTGAACATGGGGCTGCTGATATCTCTTTGAGATAATAGCTTCCTTCTTTTTTTTTTTTTTTGCTATATACTCCAAAGTGAGATTGCTCAATATATGGTAATTGTATTTTTAATTTCTGGAGGAAACTCCATACTGTTTTCTATAGTGGCCATACCAGTTTACATTCCTACCAATAAGGTAAAAGGGTTTCCTTTTGTTCATATTCTCACCAGTATTTATCTCTTTCTTTTTTGATAATCGACATTCTGAGTGTGAGATGATAGATGTATCTCATGGTGGTTTTGATTAGCACTTCCCTGATGACGAGTGATGTCGAGCTCCTTTTCATGTAACTTTCGGCATTCTTCTTTGGAAAAAGGTCTAATTGGGTCCTTTGTCCATTTTTTAATTGAGTTTTTTTAATTTATTTTTTTGCTACTGAGTTGTGTGAATGCCTTCTATATTTTGTACATTAACCCCTTATTGGCTGTGTGATTTGCAAATATGTTCTTCCATTCCATAGGTTGCCTTTTCATTCTGTTAATGGTTAATTTTGATGAGCAGAAGCCTTTTAGTTTGATGTGGTCCCACCTGTTTATATTTACTTTTGTTGTCTTTGCTTTTGGTGTCAAATCCAATTATTTATTTATTTATTTATTTATTTGCTAAGACCAATGTCAAAGAGCTTACTCCTTATATTTTCTTCCAGAAGTTTTATGGTTTCAGGGTAAGTTCAAGTCCTTAATCCATTTTGAGTTCATTTTTTATATATGGTATAAAATAAGTGTCCAGTTTCATTCTTTTGCATGTGGCTATCCATCTCATGTAGGAGATGAACCTTGTATATTAGCGTGGCCTCAGCACCAGGTTATGTCTCATAGCTTTGTGATTGTCCAGGTCATTGTCTTTGTTCTTAATGGCTCTCAGTGGTTGACAGTATGCCTCAACTGGACAGTATCCCAAAAGTGAGGATCACAGTCAGTGCCTCAGTGAAGGCCAACTGGAAGCCGAACCCTCAGGCAGCAACTACGAAAGTATGTACTTACTCCTCTTGCACTGAGAAACAAGGAAATAGGCACTTTTGCCTGCCCCTTGTGCACAGGGCCCTGGTGTATAGCCACAGTGGAAGGTTGCTCCTGTGCCGGTTGAAAAAGGGCTTCTTTGAGGGCAGTGGTCCTGTGGGACTCGTGAATGGGAGCCAAGCATTCCAAGGACCTATTTCTTGGGCAACATCTGCAAAAGCTGTGGCTTAGACATGTGTATAAGCTGCTTCTAGGGAGATACCAGTAACTTGCAGCAGGCTATAGGGAGATGGCATGGCAGGTGTACGTGGGGTTCCTGGTCCCGGGGCGGGGGTGGGGGTATCACCGCCTGCCCCTAGATATGCACCAATTTAGAAGCCTGACCCTCAGGCAGCAGTTTTCAAAGTACACAGATGATTCCTTTCAAGAAAAGACTGGGAGATTTGGATTTTGCCTGCTCTGTGTCCTGAGAGTATAGACACCAGTGACTGTATGCTTGTTAACAACTGCCTCTTTGTTTGCTATGGTCTTTGGAATCTCGAGGAAGCAACCCTCGGTGGCTTCTAAAGCCAGATGTTTTAGGGCCCACTCCTCAGGTGGGGTCTTAAGAATGGTGGTGCTCTGTGTGGGTTTACATCCTTCGTTTCAAAGGGAGAAGCTGGGAGTCGGAAGTTCCTTCCAGATTGTAAATTGCTGTTCTGGGGTCGAGATTTATGGTGAGAGTCTCTTTAAGCCTTTCCTACCTGGGTGGGTATTTGCTCACACACCTGATATGTAAGAGTTATTCAGCTACTTTCTGGATGTCTTTCAGAGGTAATTTTTCCACACGTTGGGTGTGTCTGTCAGAGGAAGGGGGGAGTTCAAGAGTCGGCTGTGTCACCACATGTCAGACTCTTTTTTTTTTTTTAGATTTTTTATTTATTCATTTGACAAAGAGAGAGAGAGATCAGATCACAAGTAGGCAGAGAGGCAGACAGAGAGAGAGGACGAAGCAGGCTCCCCTGCCAAGCAGGGAGCCTGATGCGGGCCTCGATCCCAGGACCCTGAGATCATGACCTGAACCGAAGGCAGAGGCATTAACCCACTGAGCCACCCCAGCGCCCCATGTCAGACTCTTGATGCTTTTATCTTTGAATGAAAGAAAACAAATCAGGAATAGTAATAATTTTCATTATTTACTACACATACCAATCTATATGGCACTGCTTCCACTGTACTTGGGTGCTGCATGTTTTGAAAAACACAAAGAATGATAGTGCTGTGTAGTAAAACACAACAAGAGGAAAAATGCAATTTTACCCTTTTTTTAACAAGGCAATTCGTATAATGTAGCCGGGATGAATTTAGATAAATTTATTCTTATACATACATGTACATACAAACACAATTTATAAGATCTCCTCAAAGAACAAAACTTACTTGGCCTCTTCAATAATAAACATGATCAGTTTAATTTCCTTAATTGAAGTTGAAATTTTTATGTTCTCATGCTTATCTTGTGAAATGAATCATTAGAAATAATTTCTGAGATATAAGAAAATTAGAAAAAGAAGGGAGAACAGACCAATCATTTTACTACCACCCAGATCCAAACAGATCTAACGTTTAGATGTATTTCTTTCTAATGTCTGTTTCACTCAGCATGGAAAAAACTCCCTTGTAATTTATTTCTATATTGTTCCCATAAGCATTTGGGCAAAACTGGCTTCTTTAAAGCTTCTTTAACCTCAAGGATATCTCCACATTTTAAGAACAGGGAATGTGACTTGGTGAGAAAGATTTCTTTTATCTGATCACGATTTTGAAATGAAATCTCACTTCCATGCAATAGCTTACATATTACACTGTTTAGAAGGTTTTTCTTAATATCCATAGTAGAAATTTTGATAGTTAGTCTTTATTCAGGTCGTTTTAGAAAATAATGATTTTAAAAGTAGGGTAATTTGCAGCAGTTAGGAACATTAGGGAACACAACACAGAATGAATTTAAGTATTTAATTAAATGACTGGCAGTAAGTTCCATAAAATTCAATCAAATACTTGTTGAATGGTGGGAGAAAGACAATTCTGTAATGGGGAGGAGATGGCCCCTACCGAGGAACTCTATAGATGATGGTGTTGTGCTTCAATAACCAGGGAAAATGGATCGAGTCCAAGGTCATTAGCCAACTCCCTTTAGTGCCAGAAAAAGGGCCCTCTTGGATTACATTTCTCTAGAAGGCCCTGCTTACACATAGTGACAGGGTTTTCATTATGTCCCTTGAAACACCATGGCCTGGAATTTAACAGCTATCCTTATCACCATAAAAAAATATCTTAGGAGAACTTACCCTAAGATACACATAATGATCTCAACTAGATTCACAGATGGCTGATCTCTAATGAGTCATACTACTGAACTTATCACCAGGACTGGCTTCTGGGGGGCATGACCTGTGCCGCATTGGTGAAGGGCCTCACATTGGATTTAATGTTCAGCTACTTCCCATCCTGAAATTCTTTTTTTTTTTTTTTTTTAAAGATTATTTATTTATTTATTTGACACAGAGAGGGAGATCACAAGTAGGCAGAGAGGCAGGCAGAGAGAGGAGGAAGCAGGCTCCCTGCTGAGCAGAGAGCCCGATGCGGGCCTCGATCCCAGGACCCTAAGATCATGACCTGAACTGAAGGCAGAGGCTTTAACCCACTGAGCCACCCAGGTGCCCCCATCCTGAAATTCTTAATCATTTTTAATAAGGGGTCCAGGATTTTTATTTTTCCCTGGCCCTTGCAAATTATGTAATTTGTCCTGTACACCATTTAGTTTTATAGTATCCTCCCAGATAGAAATCAGTATCTGTATACTTTCCTGAACTGCTGAGAATCATTAAAAAAAGATAAACATTTTGCAGGATGGATAGTATAGTGATGGGGATACTTCATTGCTTCTTCTCACTCTGGGTTGGTATCAAAGGACTATAATGACATTATGATCTCATGTTCTTTTCCAAAAGGGGATCTCCTCTTTCTTCACTCTCACTTCACCAATTCTCTTCTTTAGTTTTCTATTCCCTCTGCTTTGCTTAAAGTGCATAACATCATTACACTGTGTTTTCATTTGTGTAAAATGTCATACTAGAGATACTATATTGTTATTGAATTTTGGAAAATCAAAAGACCATTCTTGTTGGGAATTAAATAGCCCAAATGTATTTTTTAATTCCCTAATAAAATGACAGATTTTTAAGTTTATAATGTTTGCACCAATTTTAAAAATATTCCAGGCCTTTCCACAGGCCCATTGCTGTCTTATTTATATACTTTCTCATTTGCACCGCTTTTGTATATTTTGAAACAATGATGTTAGGAAATGATGATAGCAATAATAATTATACCTAATTTTTAATCTTGATTTGACTGTAACATAGAGATCACACACTCTTGCTGAACAATCCTCACAGAGCACATATTTATACTGTATCATAATTAACTGTATTTTAACAGGCCAGCTAAAGCTCCAATTTCTGCCTTTACAAGTCATGATGATTATGCTTATGTGTTTATGGTTGAAGTTTTAATGCAATTCTATCTCATCTCTTAGGGTAACCATAAAGTATGTAGAAATAATTCTTCTCACTGGCACACCTCTCCTTTGGCCCCCCCTCCTGCTCTGCCCTACATAGATCTCTAATCTTTACACCGAGTCTCCTAGTAAAGCCAGTCTTTCTTTTTTTTTTTTTAATTTTTTTTTAAGATTTTTTTTTTTATTTACTCGACAGAGAAAGAGATCATAAGTAGGCAGAGAGGCAGGCAGAGAGAAGAGGAGGCAGGCTCCCCGCTGAGCAGGGAGCCCGATGCGGACTCGATCCCAGGACCCTGGGATCATGACCTGAGCTGAAGGCAGAGGCTTTAACCCACTGAGCCACCCAGGCGCCCTAGTAAAGCCAGTCTTATTAGTTAACTGTTTCCACTTCTACTTATTCTCCTTTTGTATTCTCATTACTGGAAATATTAGGATCTTTCTCTATCTAGCTTAGATATGGGAGTTCAAAATATGTATTTTAGAGTAACATGTTCAGCCATAACAAAATGAAACCTCAGAAGATTAGCAGCTAAGAATCTTAATACTCCAAGTCCCTAAAATGGTCGGGCTAATTGATCTCCATAATTTTCCAATAGTGATAAATATATTAGTGCTTAAGCATAATAAACATTTTTTAAATCTTTAGTCTTGAAATTGCCATAAATGTTGGTCCACCAAAATCTGTGGATATTATAGAATTAGAAAACAAGGGAAACGTTTGATCTTTGTGAATTTTCCTTAGTTAAGCCCTTTTCAAATGACATCAACCAGTCCCAAAGTCTGATATTCCTAGATAGGTCCATTTTTGAGTTAAAACCCTAGAGAAACATTAAATTGTAAAGATATTATATGTTTATTCTCATTTACTTTAACAAGGTGAGATGCATGTTTACTCTGTGACACTGGGTGTATGGTCTGTATGGCCTGACACTTTTCTAGACTCTTATCAACCAGAGAACAGAACACAATGCCACTGACATGACCTTGCTTCATTTTCCTCTTCATCTGCCTTCTTGAGCAATTCCTCCTCCCTCTCCACCTCTGAACCCACCATGTAATACAAGCCTCCCTCATTCCTCCCTCTCCAAAAAGAGAAACACATCCGAGCAAAGGGCCGAAATAAGAAATTTTACCTCATAGCCACCTTTTGAAGTCTGGTCTACCCTTAAAGTTTATACTCATCTGACTTTTTACCTATGACGCTATCTCCGAAACTCCATAGAGGTCTTTTCTTCCTTTTCAATTCTCTAATTTTACTGTGTTACTCCAAAATATCTCTATATTAGGGAGGGTTCCCAGGTACAAGCAAAACTACCAGTTCTGCTTCATATAGGCAGAAAATAAATTTATTAGTATGGCATTCTGGAGATCACATAAGTGTTAAGGAATTACCAAGAATTGCTGAATATCATGTTATGGGAGAGATTTACCTAGGACATAATAACTGGCTCTATTGTTAGTGGATAGTTGCCACCAAAGGGTATCTTATTCCATTCATTTGGACTCAACTCTACTGTAGCCAATGTGAAGAAATTCTGATTAACTAAGATTTTTGTAGTACTTTCCCAAGATTCAAATTTCTGGGTGGGAGCATCCACTTGGCTGTGATTAGGTGACATACCCATTCTCTGAGCTGTGATGTCCAATACTGCAGCATTAAAGGTATGTGGCTATCAAGCACTTGAAATGTGACTAGTCTAAGTTGAAATGGGCTATAACTGCAAAATACATATTAGATTTTGAAGACTTAGCTCCTTCCTGAAATAAAATGCCTCATTAATAATTTTTATGTGGATTGCTTAATAAAATAATTTTTTAAGTATATTGGGTTGCTATTGTTATATTATGTTATTTAACATTATTAGGAAATCATGTTAATATTACTTTCCCCTTTCCTTTTTTAAAATGTGGCTTCTCAGAAAATTTAAAACAGCACATGTGGCCCACATTTGTGGCTGGATTTATATTTCTATCAGAGTCTTTATGTTTAGAAGAGATACTATCAACCCCCTTGCAGATTTTACCAAAAATAAGGAGGATTCACATTCATCCATAGCCACTTAAGCCAGTTTGTCTCATATTCTGGTTATTTCTTTGTTTCTCTCTGGAACATGATGAAACATTGATACGTAGATTTTCTCATTTATAATGAATCACTTGGTTTACATTCTTACATTAGTACCCAACAAATCCTCATTGAATATTTGCTGAATTTGCTAGTTGTACATCTGTGATTTTATAGAGTAACCTAAATGTTTTGGAATCCATAATTGTGGAGAGGTTAATTTAAATACTACATTAAAATAATCAGAATTTGAGAAGTAAAACTGACCTGAGAACGCAAAGCTTGCACTACCATTATTTCTACTTCCATAGTAGAAGGTAGAGACAAGAGTGCGTGGTTTGCATTAGGCAGTTTCACTTATAATATCATTTATTATTCTTGACAGTCTTGTCATACCCATTTTACTAACCAGCTAATGAGATTATAAGAAGTTTGCTAACTTCCTTAAGGTGACATAACTTCCCGCCTGCAACTGGCATTACTAAGATTTGAACCCAGTTTCTTCAGACTCCCCAGTTTAGACCTTTTCCACTAAACTATGTATCCATAAGAATGCAACTTAAATTTCTGATGTTCACTTTTTTGTTTTTTTAATGGTTGAAATAAGTTACTTTTGCAAAAAATCCATCTCATATCAAAACTACATGACTATCATGTAAAAATTGTGCTAAGCACTAAAAAAAATTTTTTTTTGCTAAGCAACATTCTTCAGTAAATTAGATATACATAGCCAGAAAATGCTATGTCTTCAGTTCTCTTGTAAATAGGTTTTAAATTAGGCACAAAAGACATAGGAAAATATAATTTGAGTATTATTGAGACCCTAATGCCTGGATATATCTTAAGATCTCTTTAAATTCCAAAACACAGCTGGGCAATGTATCTTGGCATAATTTATTTTTTTAAAGCCACTCACACCTGGTTGTATTTTCAACATATTGGGTTTTGTGAATTTACTCTTTTACAAAAAGCACTTATGCCTAGTCAAAATTCATTCTACTCTAAATGAAGAAATCCCTAAGGTTCACAATGAATATGGCATGATAGCAATGGGTTGTGCTATGATTAAAGCAAATTATTTTTATATGACATCCATTTAAACAGTATAATATCCATTTCGTGTTCTGGAAGTAATTTTTAGTGAGTATTTTGCCATTTCCATTAATGATGAAGTAATGGAGGACACTGATGGATACTTAAAAATGTCTGGATTCAAATTTCTCATTAATATACCATTTTAAAGACAAATAGCACTATGCCTGTCTCTGGCTAGGGGGGCGGTATTTCTTACTTTGGATATGAGATCACTTTTCTGTGTTTGTATGGGCTGTTGGTCCTATAATAGAAATTTAAAAAAAATAGACATCACATAATTAAAATCAGCATTTCCAAAAGTATATTCCTTGATTTGTTTACTTTTTTTTTCCCAAAAAACCTCCAAACCACAAACACCTAAGTGGCTTATTATTGGTTTGGATCCTTTGTTTTCAAGTGGGAAAAACCTTCACTCAAAGTATTGTAACCAGGAAGGGGAGAGAGTACCAGGTTTAAAACCCTCAGTTTACTTCCTTTTTCTGTCTCTGTGGTCTTTGCTTCTTGAGGTATATTGCCTCAGGACAGCGTGTACACAATGGCTATAGTGGGTCCTGAATTGGTATTCTTGGTGTTTGCAATCACCAAAGGGTTGGTTTGGACTCATGAAAGGCTCTTTCTCACCAGCTGGAGACAGAAGATGCTATTGAAGGATTTGATTGACCGAGCTTGGATCCCAGAGGCCCATTCCTAAACCAGTCCTTATGCCATGGAATGTGTATACTTATTCCCACACTTTGGGGAAGACATCTGTGAGCAGAAGTAATATCTGGGAAAACAGTGTTACACAAAACTATACCAGGAGTCAAAAACGTTTGAACAGATTTCTGAGCTGTAGGCCATCTCAGAGTCTTTAGTATGCTAATACAAAAGATGAATCTATGGACAAAGAGGATATTTTATGCAATGTTTTCTGAATATATCTGAATATGGAAACTTCTTTTTACTAGGACGTCATGTTAGACTAATGTGTTCTACAGTTGCAGACATAGTCACACAATAATTAGCTCCTTCAGTTTCTGTTATCAATCTAATGGCCTCCGTGAGCTCCTACTCTGCTGAGTGGACGGTGTGACTAAGGTATATATTCCCAGAGCGAGGGAGTGTATGAGTGTGGGTAAATTTAACCGCCAATCAAAAACACCTCAGAGTTTTCAAGTTTAAACAGTCTCTTTTGATAAGTTTGTCTCTCTGGGTGAAAGGCTCAATGAGTTACATTCTCTCTCTCATCTTCTCAAATTGACATTTCGCTATATGGGTAAAGATGGGCTTGCTTATGTTACCTCTTGTCAACAGGGTCTGCGTTCTTTCCTCTGGACTCTGTTATGGGATGACTGGTCTAGCCCATTGGTTCCTTGCACCGGAGTTTGCTAAAATGTGGCCAGTGAACTTAGAGTTTATTACTTAGTCAAAGTTGGGCTTTTTGGCCTTTTAAAATTATTTATTTATTTATTATTTATTATTTTTTTTGCTACTTGTTTCCACCTCAGCTCTTACTACTGGTACATACTCATTTATATTGAAATGTCCTGTTTTCAGTCCCTGGCCAAGGCTATCTTTTCCATACTTAGGGAATCTTCCCTTCACTATGTCATTCTTTGAATGATCACTGGTTCTTTTGCAGCTACTTTTCACATATTCCCTACCCTCTGGAATATGGGAAATTCCGGAGCCTTTTCACCCTAGATCAGAGCTGAAGGTAGTTGAGGACTGTACACTGAGGACTTATTTGTACCTACCTACCCTTTTTGCTATTGTCTACCCTGAAGCTTCTTGATACCCATTTTGGCACATCAGGGAAGGTTTTGACTTTCTCTGGGGCTATCAAACAAAGCTGGAAGTCTATCCTCACTCCCCAACTAAGTGGATGCCTTGATACATGCACCCCTTTTCTTGCTTCTACTGTTTGAATCCCTCTCATTTTTTTCCCTCCAGCAGCCAGAAGGGACTTTCTTATTGGTGTTTTTATATGGAAAATTAGCTCAGAATTTTGAGAATCCTTTTTTCTCTTGTGACAAATCTGTATTCTCTACACTGTTGTCTAGAGACAGATGTGGGAAAAATAATGAAGTCAACTGTGATTCAAACCTAAAGAAGGACCGCTTAGTTAGAGGTAGTTTACTTTCACCCTGAGGGGAGACCAATGACATTGACTCAGTGGGTTGCAGGGTATACAGTGCAGATTTATAGGTTACGAAAGCACATATGAAAATATTTCTAAAGAATATTATCATCAGTATAAATTTCTTGTAGCACAAGCTTTGGTGTATGCTGACCTAGTCCGAACTATTAATTAACTAATGAGAAGAGACAGCCCAAGAGATTCTGCAATGTCAAACAAGTCTTTAGTGTCAGGGCTAAAACCCAAATCTCCTATTGCCAGATCATCTTGGCCTCCACTTAACCCCTTCAATCTATCTTTTGGATATAGTCCTTCATGAAATTTTGAATTAGCGCCACACAGATATTAACATCCTCAATCTTTCATAAGATTACGACTAGAAAGAGTTGGAGGGAACATAAAAGCTGAGAAGTATCTTTCTCTAGGTAATAATAGCTAATGATTTTAGTTTTATTTTGTATCTTTTTAAAAGATTTATTTATTTGAGAGAGAGAGAATGGAGGGGGAGGGGCAGAGAGAGAGAGAGAGAGAGAGAGAGAGAGAGAGAGAAGAGTCTTAAGCAGACTACCCAGTGAGCACGGAGCCCAACTTGGGGCCCTATCTCACTACCCTGAGATTGCAACCCTGAGATCACGACCTGAGCCAAAACCAAGAGTTGGTCGTTTAACCCACTGAGCCACCTAAGGACCCCAATAAGAGTTAACGATTTTAAAGTGCCTGTGTGTAGATGTTGTTTCAGGCCCTACTTGTAATAATGCAACCATTTCTAACAACAGTAAAGTAAGAATTATTACAGCACTTTACAGGTAAGGACATTGAGTTACAGGGAGATCAAATAACTTGCCTTCTGTCAGTGATAAAGCTGGGAATTGAACATAGCCCAGCTCTAGACTCTGTTTTGCCCAGTACGTATATTGCCTCTTACAAACCTTGGAGGAGCCTTCTTGGACTCGCTCTGACTCCATTTTCCATTTTTCAAGGATCTTCTGATTCAATAGAAGGTGCAATATAAAAAATGGCCATAATTAATTCCTTTATTCAATTCTGGAAGTGTTTTCAACCACTCAGGTAGGGAAACAGAGTTCCAGGTTGACTATCATAGGGATTTCCTGTTATTCCGTACCCCATGATTTAAACCAATCTGAATAAAACTGGATGTGGGAAGTAGGACCTAATATTAAAGGGGAAGCTTAAATGCCAAAAATAAATGCTCTCTCTTTCTGTAAGTTTGTGATATTGTCTTGGAACATTCAGTACAGTGGTCTGAGAAAACATTTTCATTCCTCTTACCCCCAGTCCCTGAGATTTCCCAAACTCAGTACTTCTACTTGGGTAATACGCAATGCCACCCAAGGGGGAATAAAGTCAGCTGAGCTTTTTCATGTGAATATTGTTAATCGCTTGTTAATCGCTCCTGACAACAAACTTCAAGAAAGCTCCCATTTGCAAATTTCCTAAATTCTGGGTTTCAATTATGGTCAAGTGTAAGAGTCTAAAATAGCAAGTCAATTATGGGTTCTTGACCTTTTTTTTTTTTTTAAGATTTTATTTATTTATTTGACACAGAGAAAGAGATCACAAGTAGGCAGAGAGGAGGAAGCTGAGCAGGGAGCCTGATGCGGGTCTAGATCCCAGGACCCTGAGATCATGACCTGAGCCAAAGGCAGAGGCTTTAACCCACTGAGCCACCCAGGCACCTGGGTCCTTAACATTTGGGGGTAAATATAATCAATCGCTTCCCAAGGCATGAACTCATAACCAAGAAGCCAAAAATACAGTTCAACTTAGTTCCAGCGGTCCAATCCTTTTATTTTTTGCAATCGTCTATTTTGGAAGAGCCCTCCAACAATGGAGATAAATATCATTTCACAGATTATGAAATGGCAGATGAGAAAAATTGGTGTGGTAGCATAAAGAGCCCTAAAGTTGGATTTGGTCAGACCTGGCACAAATCCTAGTGCTACTTCTTATTTCCTATGTGATGATGCTGTAACCCATGCTCTCAATTTGTAAAATGGAAATAATGTCTATTTCCCTAAGTTTTTCTGAGAATTAAATACAATATTAGAAAAAAATGTCTGCCATATATTAATTTTTATCTTTCATATAAGATTTTCCTTGATTTGGGTTTGTAAGGGTTTTCTTTTGTTAAAGCTACCGTTACCTTTCTCCCAGTTTTATAGAGATACAACTGACATACATTGTATTAGTTTAGGGTGTACGATATAATTATTTGATATATGTATATACTGCAAAATGATCACCACAGTAAGTGTAGTTAACGTCCATCATCTCACAGTTATAACTGTTCTTGTGAGGAGAACTTTTAAGATCTCCTATTAATAGCCTAAAATGTTGGAGGATAGAATCAAGTCTTTTTATTTTTTTAAGATTTTATTTATTTATTTGTGAGAGAGAGAATGAGAGAGAGAGAGCATGAGAGCAGGGAGGGTCAGAAGGAGAAACTGACCCCTGCTGAGCAGGGAGCCAGATGAGGGACTTGATCCTGGGACTCCAGAATCATGACCTGAGCCAAAGGTAGTCGCTTAATCAGCTGAGTCACCCAGATGCCCTAAAATCAAGTCTTAATACAGAGAAGCCTGGGTGGCCCAGTCGGTTAGGTATCAGACTCTTGATTTTGGCTCGGGTCATGAGACTGGGTCCCACATCAGGCTCCATGCTCAATGGGGAGTCTGCTTCTGATTCTCTCTCTCCCTCCTCCTTTGACCTCCCCCTGTGCATGTGCACTCTCTCTAAAAATAAATAAATAAATCTTAAAAATAAAAAGTCTTAACACAGACTTTTATATGATGAAGAAAATTACAGAATTTGTCACTAAACTAATCTGATTAACTCTCAACTAGGTAGCTCAAGTTCACAGATCTATGTTTATCATTCCCTTCAAATGGTGTATATGCTCTCAAGGTTTTTTTTTTGTTTTTGTTTTTGTTCTTTCCCTTTCTTCCAATATCAATGGTAGGCAGTGAATGTATTTTGATTTCTTCAATGTTAATATTTGTGGAATATCTTAATAGTAGTGGTTTAATACATAAGAGACTTCTAATCTCATAAAACAAACTGAGGGTTACTGGGGGGTGGGAGGGTAGGGATAGGGTGGATGGGTTATGGACATTGGGGAGGGTTTGTGCTTTGGTGAATGCTGTGAAAGATGTAAGCCTGATGATTCACAGACCTGTACCCCTTGGGCAAATAATAAAAATAAAATTAAAAAAAAATAGTAGTGGTTTAATGGACAAACTATATGAGACAGTCTATGAAATGTATTTCAGAAGATCTGGAGAGATGATAACCATAACTATATGTCTACCATAACTGTAAGCCTCTCAAATTACTTACTATATCTAAATTAATAAATTCCTAAATACTTTCTTCTTCATGAAGGTCTTCCTATACTATCACATAATGTCTACCTCTTGTAATAACTATTTTCATGCCCTTTTTTTTTGACTAAAATACTCTGTCTTTTGCTTTACAGTGTCTCCAAAGTGCTGGTGTCTGGAGGGAATATATGGTATCTCCAGAAACCTTTGTCATCTTTGGCTCTTCTCTCTCTCTTTTCCACTATCTATTCACAGAACTGGGTTTTATGGCTATTTATACAGATGTCTTTTCCTGTGTAACTCACCATTTCTTCTCATCCAGTTAAATTTTTTCTGTAGATATTTGTTGAGTGCTCATATATCACTCACAGTTATGTGTTCTAGGACAAATATGAATAAAAATTGGTCAATGCCCTTGAGAAAATTTTAATATGAAGATGGAGATAAATGAGTAAACAGCTAATCAAAATTCAGTATGAAAAAATAGATATGTCCTTTTTTTTTTTTTTTTTTTACTGCTATGTACCTATTTCACCTGATCAGCACAAATTTATTGAGTGTATGGATGTATCCACTCCTAGAATGGGTACATCAGTGAACAAAATAAATCTAGCTCCTGCCCTTTAAAATTTTCTTGGCTAGTGGAGAAAACAGAAGCTAAACAAATAATTACAAATACTTAAGTATTCACGAGATACTCTATGTCCTATAAAGTGGAAGACAGTAACAGATACTAATGAGTACTTATTTAACATTAATTTAAGTCAATTAAATTTTGACTGATAGTTCACAAATAGTTGTTTGTCCATAATGTTATTTCCGACTAAACTTTAGCCTAAGTTAACAAACACATTTATGCCAAAACACGTTTTTCTTCTAGAAAAGCATTAATTTTTATTTAAAGTTAATAACGTCATAGGTATAAAACTTATAGACATTTTCCTATAAATGTTTTGATTAAATGTTTCATCTCCTTTTCTTGGCGTAGGAACCATTTTATTGGGTCTATAAATGCCATGAGAAGTTCATTTTCTTTCATATAGTTTTAGTTCTTTAAAAGTGCTCTTGTATTATGTAATTTAACTTGTTGATACAACAAAAGGGGAAAGGAGTAAGTATTTTCAGCTCCTGAGTTCCATGAATGATGAATAGCAGGTTTTCAGTTACTGTTGAAAATTATACCTTCTATTTTGATCATTTCCTATTCTTATTTAATGGAATATTGGATTTAGTTTCTAAACTGACATTGGGGTCCTGATTCTGTTACTTACCAGGTGTGTGACTTCAAGAAAGTCAATTTTCGGGCGCCTGGGTGGCTCAGTGGGTTAAAGCCTCTGCCTTCGGCTCAGGTCATGATCTCAGGGTCCTGGGATCGAGGCCCGCATC
>LNAC01000679.1:536124-562830 GCA_002007465.1 Ailurus styani | reverse complement strand
TGTGATCTCCCCCCCCCTTGGAAAAAAATAAATAAAATCTTTAAAAAAAAAAAAAAAAAAAGAAAGTCAATTTTCAGGGTTTCAATTTCATCATTAATAATATGGGCATGAGTTGTGTTCATATTTGAAGACTTGATTATCTGTAAAGTTAGGCACATGGTAGGTGGTTAGTTTTTTTTTTAATAGCCACATTCTCTATCATATCATAAAAATCTAATAATTGTCACCTACTTGGAGAAAGAGGAAAGACATGGAATGGTATTCCTCTGTGTGCTGCAGGGAGCACATTTTAATTGATTTTTACTTGGTATGTAACTTCTCAAAATTTATAAGAATTCTGTAGTTGTTATAAAGAAGTTATCTCAAAAGCATTATTCCTGGGTTAAATCACTTCTTAGAAAACACAAAATTTGATGAACTTTGAGTTTTCCGTTTTCTTTCCTTCCTTCCTCTCTTCCTCCTTCCTCTCTCTCTCTCTTTCAGACAGAAAGCTATTCTCTGCATAGGCATCCATGACTTACCAAAGCCAGGCTTTTAGCTACATTTCCAAGAGAAAGCACTCTTAAGAAAGACTCTTTTCTGACTACTAGCTCATAAACTCTTATTATGTATAAAGGAAACAACTATCATAACTGTGGTTTTGAACTGAAAAAATATATATAGTATTTTTACAAAACTTTTGGAGACAAAAAAATAATCATTCTTATTCTACTACCTTAAACAATTTTTATAATTTTTTATTTCTTTCTAGCATATATATAAATACAGAAATATGTATATTTTAAGCATATATATATTTTAAACATACATATTCATATCTTAATTTTAACTTAGCTTTATGTGTTACATAGTTATGCAATTATCATTTTCAGTGCTGCTCATTATTTCCTTGAGTTTGTACCAAGATATATTTAACTGATGCCATTTTGTTAGATATTAAAGTAACTTCTGTTAAGTTATTGTAACAAAAATACATATTGAACACTTTTACAGATAACTTTATTATTTTCATGGAAAAAATTCTCAAAATTTAATTGTTAGCTCTAAAATAAAGAACGTTTTTGTGATTCTTTATATATATTACCAGATTATCTTTCAAAAGTGTTTGAATAATTTTTTCTTCAATTATATACACTAGCTTCACCTTCTACCTTTCCAATGTATTAGTTTTCTTTCTTTCCTTTTTGCCCTGTTAAATCAACGATTCTTTCTTACTTCTTTTTTCTTTCTTTTCTTTTCCCCTCCCTCCTTCCCTTCCTTTCTCCCCTCCCTCCCTCCCTTTCTTCCTTCCTTCCTTTTCTCCCTCCTGCCCTCTCCTTCCCTCCCTCTCCTCCCCTCCCCTTCCCTTCTCTTCCCTTCTTCTGTCTTATTTATTATTATCATTATTATTATTATTATTATTATTATTTGCCCCAGGGGTACAATTATTTCTGGAGAGAAAGGTGGCCGTTGAATATTGAGAAAAATTTACCACTCCAGATTAACTGAAATTTTTGGAATGAAATAATTAAAAACATGGACTCCACACTTAGGGAGCCTATTTTTACTGCTTTTAGTTGTCTTACCTAAACCAAGTTATTTAACTTCCCTATGATGCATTTTCCTTCTCTGCTATGTTTGTAATAATAGTAATTCACAAACTAGTTTGTTACGAAGATAACACATTCTTAGGACATGTCTGGTACATATAAGCACCCAGTAAATGTTGGCAGCAGTTATTATTACTTTCCATTATCTATTTATACTCTCTGGATTATAAACTCTATGAAGGCAAGAACCTTATCTACTTTGGTCTCTGCTATGGTCCCAGCACCTAAAGGTAGAACCAATATATGATAGATTCCTGCAAAAATTTGCTGAATAAATGAAAAAATGAATGAATGTTGTTTAATATTTTAGAGATCAGAATTACTATCTACCGACTTCTGACAGAATTGACTGGATTATTTGTGAAATGAGTTTCTTTGATGCATCTCAACTGGTTATTTATTCTGTGTTGATTTATACCTGACCCTTTGTTACCAAGACTAGGCCTGCAGTTTGATATACAGTGTGGTTTTAGCACTGGATACCTCAGTTCTTGGAGTTGAGCATTGGCTCCACAGCATATAAGTTGAATATTGAACCTTGGTTTTTGCAAGGTACAATGATGGTAAAAATTTCCACATAAAATTTATTGAGAAGACTATCCTCATCACAGTGATTGATGTTTCTCTAAGGAGGGTTGAGTAAATCAGTTCAGACAGAAAAAAATATTCTGTTCTTAAAAGTCTACTGTAAAAGGGATACTGGAACTTCCTTAAATTGCCCAAACTGTGCTTAATCATCCTCTCAGGAAATTCTTTCTTTTGCCTGGAGGAGGTTTGGCATACCCTTTATCACAAAAGTATTTGTTTAGTAGACCACCCTCCACGTGTATGCCCTGAGAAGCCCCGAAAGAGGATTTTTGTAAATTCAGGGGGATCATGGTTTTTTGAGATTCAGAACCTTCCTCTAAGAGTGAGGTGACCACATTCCCCTAAGGAACAATTCATCTCCCTCCACTCTCAAGTCTCACACTTTTTGTATGGAACCTAAATCCTCTTAATGCAATTTAAGCCAATTTCCTGAGGTATATCTCATTAGAGATGGAGAACAGCTGGCCACTATTTTCTATAATAAATCTTCATATGCTTTAAGATAGTTTTTAATTTGCCATTCTTTTCCTAAGCAAGTTACACCTTCACTTTCCTCCCTCAGCTCCTCATCCCCTATAAGCCTTTTCTTCCCCACACTAATTTAGATCTGTTTAATCCGCAAACATTACCAGCCACATCATTAACTAAATATAATTTTTGAGATGCTTCTTCCTATCTCCCACAGAATATAATGACACTATAAAAGATGGTTTTAACTAAAATCTTTTTCTTATGATTGTACCACATAAAGTATTTCTCACTATTTTTAGGGTCAGTTTGCACTTATACAGATTTTGCACTGGATAGGGATTCTGTACTAAATCACAAAGCATGATTAGTCTTACTTGCTTATAAACAGTAAGCACAGTAAGTTTTAATATTGACAATAGCTTTTATTACTTCCCTTTATAATATTTCCCACAGTGACTACTCTCTCATTGTTGCACTATATGATCCAAAAATCTCATGTCACTGCTTAGAAAACTCAAAATACTCAAATAATTAATATGGATGTTTGTTGGTGGAAAGAAAAATAATATAACTGATAACTTTAAAACAAATTATGAAGTTATTTTCTTATCTTACAGACAGTGTCTTAATTATTTTAGATTAAGATTCAATTAGCACACCAACACTTTGAGTACTTTCTACATATTAGATAATGTAGGCTCTTTTGCTCACATATCCTTATTTAAATCCTCCAACACATGAAGACGTAAATATTCTTCTTCTTTATATATATATTTATATATATGCAAAAATTGATATTAAAACTATAAATTACTTAACCACTCTAGGCCAACAATTACTAAAGAATAAAGTGAAAGAGAATGGGCTTTGTTAAAGTTCTATTGTTTATTGCTGACACTGGGTGGTGACCACCAATGTGGGTGATAAAAGAGCAGAAACAACTACTCTGTAGTCTTCAGTACTTGCTGAGTACTAAAAAAATTTTAGATTCTTTTGTTTTTCTTGCCTTGTGAGATAATGATAATAGTGTATTCTGAGTCAATCTTAGGAGTTAAATAAATCAATACATACATTACATCCAACCCTTCTGAAGTTACAAACTCAGTGGGGACAAGCCTGAGAGGAGCAGGTTCCTCCCTGTTTCAAATGGCAGAATTGGGAAAGAAACACCATAATGGAGCCCTTATTATGGGTGGTAACTTTTCCAGTTATTGCTGTGCAACAAACCACTACAAACCTTGTGACACTTATTATGCTCAGTTTCTCTAGGTCAGGAACTTGGAATGGGCAGTATGGTGATGGTTTGTCTTTCTTTCATCATGTCTTAGACCCTCTCTGAATGGGGTAACTTAGTGTCTGGGAGTCAGAATAATCTGAAAGCTTATTTACTCAGAAGTCTGGTGGTTGATGCGAGCTATTGGCTAGACCTCACCTTGGGGCTATGATCTTGAATATCAGGGATTGATATTGAACATGTAGGCCACTGAACATGTAGGTCTCAAGGGAGTTGAACTTCTTACACAGCGGTGTAGGATTCTGAAGGTGAATGTCCAAACTAAGAAGGCAGAATTTGAAAGACCTTTTATGACCTAGTCACATAGTGTCACTTTCCCTTTTTGCTCATTAAAAGCAAGTCACAGACCCATTCTGTTTCAGGAAAGAAATTCAACTACACTCTTAGGTGGTTCTAAAAGAATACACAGAGTGGAAAATATTGTTGTAGCCATCTTTAGAAAATAAAACCTGCCACAAATATTCTTGGCAGACTAGATAACTTGGCTCAGCCCTTCACCTAAGGACAACTAAAAGTGGGAGACAAAATCTTTTTTTTTTTTTTTAATCTGTTTGAAAGCTGAAGTGCTAACAAGAAGAGGAGTATTAATAAGAAAACTTGAACAAAATGAATCAGAAAAAATTCACACAGAGCAAAGAGACACACAGAATCTGTAGATGTTCTGGAAATGAGTTATATAAGTTAGAATAAATAAATGTTCAAGAAAATAAATGGAAGATTGAGATTTTTAGTAGAGAAGAGGAAATTAATTATATTACAAAATGCAAATTGTAGAACTTAAAAATATAATAATTAAAATTCATAACTCAATGGGTGGCTTAATAGCAGAATAGCAACAATTGAAGAGCTGGCTGGAAAATAGCTCAGGAGAAAATATTCAAAATAAAGTATGGGGAGACAGATGGATGGTAAAAACAAAAGAAATTGTAAGAAGCATAGAAATACGAGGACATGTATCAGTCAAGTAATTGAAGTCACAAAGATGAGAAAAAGACAAATGAAATAATGGCTGAAACTTCTTGAAAACTGATAAAAACATCAACCCACACATAAATATATACAAAGATCACCAAAGAAAAGAAATAAAAATAAAACTACATTATGCAAATATACCCAGCTGAGTTTCACAAGATGCAAAAGTAATTAACTGGAGAGAGAATAGCCTTTTTAACAAATGACACTGGACCAATTAGACATCCAGAGGCCAAAAATTGAACATCAATCTAAACCTTATGTCTCACACAAAAATTAACTGAAAATGGATTACAGACTTAAATGTAAAAACATAAGACTACAAAATTTCTTAGAAAAAAAATAGGACACTATCTTTGGGAATTAGGAATAGACAAATAATGCTTATACTTGACACTAAAAGTACAACTGATGACAAAAATTGATAAACTGGATCTTATCAAAATTAAGAAATTTTACTTAGCAAAAGACCCTGTTAAGAGGATTAAAAGACAAGTTACAAACAGGGAGAAAATACTTGCAAACAATACATCTGACAAAAGACTAGTATCTAAAATATATTTAAAAATTCTCGAAAGTGAACAGCAAAAAAGTCAAATAACCAAATCAAAAAATGAGTAGGAGAGATGAACAGACATTCCTGAAGAATGAAGTGACCAACAGGCACATGAAAAGATGTCCACCATTACTAACCATTAAGGAAATGCAAATTGAAACCACAATGAGATATCACTACAAACCAATATGGCTAAAATAAAATAATGACAACCCCCAATAGTGATGAGGATGTAAAGAAACTAGATCACTCAAAAACTGCTGGTAGGAATAAATAATGGTATAGTCACTCTGGAAGATAATTTGGCAGTTTCTTAGAAAAAAACTTTTTTTAAAAGATTTTCTTTCTTTATTTGACAGAGAGAGACACAGTGAGAGAGGGAACACAAGCAGGGAGAGTGTGAGAGGGAGAAGTAGGCTTCCCGCTGAGCAGAGAGCCCGATGCGAGGCTCAATCCCAGGACCCTGGAATCATGACCTGAGCCAAAGGCAGACACTTAATGACTGAGCCACCCAGGCGCCCCAGTTTCTTAGAAAATTAAATATATAGTTATCATACAACCAGCAATGATACTCTTATGCATTTATCCCAGAGAAATGAAAACTTAGGTTCACCCAAGAACCCATACAAGGATGTTGATAGCAACTTTCTTTGTAAAGTCCCAAACTGGAAACTATCCAAATGTCCCTCAGTAAGGGAATGGGTACATACACAGAGAATACCACTCAGCAATAAAACTGAATAAACGGTTGATACACACAACAACTTGGGTGAATACCTGGGGAATTATCCTGAATGAAAAAAGCCAACCACAAAATTTCCATACTATATAATTCCATCTATGTAGCATTCTTAAAATGTCAAAATTATAGCAATAGGTGGAAGATTAACTTTTTTCCCCCAAACTTCTTATTTAAATTCTAGTTGGTTAACATATAGTGTAATATTGGTTTCAGGAGTGGAACGTAGTGATTTATCACTTACATATAACACCCAGTGCTCACCATAACAAGTGCCCTTGTTAATACCCATCATGCATTTAGCGCATCCTCCACTCACCTCCCACCATTAGCCCTCAGTTTGTTTTCTATCATTAAGAGTCTCTTACGGTTTTCTTCTCTCTCTCTTTTTTCCCCTTCCCATATGTTCATCTGTTTTGTTTCCTAATTTACAAATATGAGTGAAATCATATGGTATTTTTCTTTCTTTGACCAACTTATTTCACTTAGCATAATACATACACTCTAGTTCCACTGACATTGCAAATAGCAATATTTCATTCTTTTTGATGGCTGAGTAATATTCCAGTGTGTGTGTGTGTGTGTGTGTGTGTGTGTGTGTGTGTGTGCGCGCGCGCGCGCACGCCTTCTTTATTCCACTGGTCAGTGAATGGATACTTGGACCTTTTCCATAGTTTGGCTATTGTTGATAATGTTGCTATAAACACCGGGGTGCATGTACCTCTTCAAATCTTATTTTTATATCCTCTGGGTAAATGTCTAGTGGTGCAATTTCTGGGTAGTTCTATTTTTAACTTTTTGAGGAACCTCTGTACCATTTTCCAGAGTGGCTGCACTAATTAGCAACAAATTATCTATTACCACATGTTAGGAATTACAGGTGGAGGGGTGAGGGTGCGAAGAAGTAAGTCCAACTATAAAAGGGTAACACGAAAGATTCTTGTGATCATGGAACTGTTCTGTATTTTGACTGTGGTGGTGGTGATAGTGACATATGATAAAATGAAATAAATACACATATCCACATATGCAAATTAATCCATATAAAATTGGTAAAATCTGAGTAAGAAGAATGAATTGTATCAATGTGAATTTCTTGGTTGTGAAATTGTTCCATAGTTATGTAAGATGTTACCATTGGGGAAAACTGGGAGAAAGGTATATGGAATCTCTTTGACATTATTTCGAATAATTACTTGTGAATCTCAATTATTTCAAAATAAAAAAGTTAAACATACAAAATAAATAAAACACACAGGCACATTATAATATAACTGATTTAATACATGTACAAGATAAAATCCTAAAAGAAGTATTAGGAAAAAATGATTACTTTCAAAAGGGTATCAATTACACTGACAGTTTCTCAATAAAACAACAGAAGTCATAAGACATTAGAATGGTCTCTTTAAACTGCCAAAGGAAAATAACTGCTAATTCAGAATTCTATACCCAGAAAACTTTTCCCTGAAGAATGAAGAGAGACAGTATCAGACAAACAGGAATAGAGAGAATTAACACTGGTGTCACTGCAATGAAGGGTTTTCTTTAGCAAGAAGAAAAATGATCCCAAGTCGAAGATCAGAAATGCAAGAAAGTGTCAAGAACAATAAAAATGGTTTAATATGTTACTAAATCTAAGTGATTATTGACTGAATAAGTATTGGGAGCAAGTTTAAAATATATGTAGAATCAAAACAAAGGACAAGGGTGGTTTATAATTCAGAGAATAAATGGAATTGTCTGAAAGTAGGGTATAAGTACCAATTAACATTGTTTTGACAAACAAAGGATGTTTTAACTTAGGCAACAGGAGTTAAATCCAGCCCATGAGTTTTTTATGTAGGGCTAAAATGACTTTTATACCTAAAATCATTATTAAAAATATTAAAAACAAAGAAGAGTATGACAGAGACTTTATTATGTTGGCTGGCAAAGTCTAAAATACACTAAAATACACTGAAACTTAAGAGGGAAAATTTGATGAGAGACAAGATATTCATCGAGTTTCAAAAGCATCTCACAACAGCATACATATTAATTTCAAAAAGGAAAATAGTATTGTTATAATGTGAAAACCTGGCAAATACCACTTTAATTAAGTGTTCAAGGTTAGCATCACCTGTCATGGAAAAACAGGTAACATATGGTTCTTGATATGTTGTGGGTAGGACATGACATCACGTCTGTGGTTGATATTCTTGCTAAAAGTGCATAAAATGAATCAAATCATGAGGAAACCAGAAAGAGACTGAAACTGGGGAACATTCCATGAATTAAATGTATATAGTCGTCAAGCATGTCAAAGGCATGAAAGGCAAAGAAAAACTAAAGCTTAAAGGAGACTAAGGAGTTATAATTAAAAGCAATTTTATTTTTTTAAATTTTTTAAATTTTTTTAAAGATTTTATTTATTTATTTGACAGAGGGAGAGAGATCACAGGAGGCAGAGAGTCAGGCAGAGAGCGGGGAGAAGCAGGCTCCCTGCTGAGCAGGGAGCCTGACGCGGGACTCGATCCCAGGACCCTGAGATCATGACCTGAGCTGAAAGCAGAGGCTTTAACCCACTGAGCCACCCATGCGCCCTTAAAAGCAACGTTAATTGGATTTTTATTTTTGCTATAAAAGAAATTAGTAGGCCAATTGTCAAACTTTGAAAATGATCTGTAAGGTAGATAAAGGTACTGTATCAATTATACTGTTGTTGTATAAGAGCAGATGCTACCTTAAAACTGAAATATTTAGGAAAAAGGGGGCATAATGTCTATAACCTGTACTCAAAATTTTTAGAGTTTGTGCTCGTTTTCTCTCTCTCTCTCTCTCTCTCTCTCTCTCTCTCTAAAACTGAAGCCAATGAAGCCAATGCGGTAGAATAGTAACATGGAGAATGTGAGTGAAATACATGTGAAACCTGTTACTACTATTTTAAAAATATTTAAGTCTAAGATTGTTTCAAAATAAAAAGTTAAAACATATTTTATTCTTATTACAGAGGATTGTTGGCATTCTACCCTATAGTGGTACACCTATATCTACTCTCTGAAGGCTGCTTACTGGTAACATGAGCAGTTCCCTGATGAGCACCTTTGCTTGCCTGCAGGTGAATTATGTTCCATCTGGAAGGAAAGCCAGAAGTGCCAGAAAGTTAATGGCGCTGGAAAAGCCCTCAAGTTATGATGGATTAGAATTTACAATTGATAAATACCCTAGACTCTTTTACTCATTATTGAGATAAGTCTGAGGTAATTTTAAATTGTCTCCCAGAGCTCACCAGAGGAATTAATTTCTAGTTGTCCATACTGCTAACTTGCTTAATAATATATATTCTATTGGCTTTCTTCCCTAACTTTCCTACTGGAAAGGCAGGTTGCTGGAATTTTCTCCCAAATAAATTCTTTTTTAGATATTTATTTATTTATTTATTTGATAGAGAGAGACCACAAGTAGGCAGAGAGGCAGGCAGAGAGAGGAGGAAGCAGGCTCCCTGCTGAGCAGAGAGCCTGATGCGGGGCTCGATCCCAGGACCCTGAGATCATGACCTGAGCTGAAGGCAGAGGTTTAACCCACTGAGCCACCCAGGCGCCCCTCTCCCAAATAAATTCTTGCACTCGAATCTTTGTTTGGGAGTCTGTTCCTGAAGGAACCAAAGAAGACAACTACTAAAGGATATGATTATAAACAGATCCTCTGTGTAGAATACTAGAATTTAGATCACATATTGGCCCTATGAGTATAAATGTCCATTGCTGGTGGCAAGTAGGGTAGGAATAACTTCTGGTGTACTGTAACATCATAATTACTTAGACACTTACCTTTAGTAAATTGAGATGACATATGAGTGACAGAGAGCACACTGGACTATGTAATATATCTAGCATTTGACAGATATGGGGCAATAATAAGGATTGTAGAGTTAGTTATTGGTAGCCAACATGGTAGCACTGCTGCAATAAAATGATAGGCTTAGGACAAGCAATCAACTCAGGATCCAGTGTAAATGTCAGACAGTCTGTATAGCAATATTTAGAGAGCCTCATGTCCTGTGAGAGCAGAGTATATTGAAAATAATGTCTGGTTTTGAGAATAATGGAGTACACAGAAGGCAGAATTCACAGTATTCAAAAGACTATAAAATGGACTCTGAGATAGGCTGGGATATTTGAGGGTATGTTCTTGACAACTTTTAATTCCTAGATTCCACTGAATATTCTGGGATTATGAATCATCTACTTCCCCTTATAAGAGGTTAGTAGCCCCTTGGTAGAGGAAGGCAACTTTTTACTGACTATAGAACACACAAAGTCGTCACCTGATTTATTATGTATAGCCAGAGAACCCACAGGTTCTATATTCTCAGACTATATTCTCAGAGGATAGTCTTTTCACTACAGTGATAAGACATCCCCTAGTGAGGGAGTAGAGCTTGTTGTTAAACTTCATGATGCTTATATTCTGTAGACCAGTGTTATCAATAGGAAATCCTATCCTGGAGTTAATAGTGATGGGATCTTGAGATGAGCAGCACTAAACCAGAGAAGGCAAAGTAATCATAATTAGTATACTTTGAAGCCAGGCCAGAATAGCAGTCTTGGGTCTTGACACACAGGGTTTTATGGCAATGGTTAAAAGATGATTGTATTCTTACAGGTGAGATAGATGGGGGATCAATGAGGGATCTATTCCCTCATTATTCTAGTTGAAATAGAGAAACGAAATAGATTAAAGTAGTACTACTGAGCTATAATAAAGTAGTATTTTTCAACTGGCCCCTAACTCACAACATATAACTGTGTACATAACATAGAAAATGTTTAGAAAGGCATACAATAGTACTATGCTTTATTATTATTATTTTTTGTTCATAATACACAAATAAATTGACCACTATTAACCACTTAAGAGCCCAGTATTGAATGCTCATATCAGTTGGTCTCTTCTGAATGGATTAGAAAAGCTTTGGACAAACTGTTCCTCATGACTTCTATTCTTCAAGCCAATAGAGAAATAGAGAAGTAAGTCTATTTCTGAATCCAGTTTTTCTGACTCCTACCTCAATGTCTTTTTTATCCTGGCATACTAAGACAAATATAAAATAGCATTTCCAATTTTGTGTCATAGTTTTTTTTTCCTTCTTTTTAAATGAGTTGTACATAGCTAATCAGATATACTGGATTTCAATACCTTTCAGTCTAACTTACTGCTAATTGTGATTCAGAAAGAAAAATTTCTTGAGACATAACTTAGTAATTTTAAGAATAATCTACTATGTATAAACTTAGGTAATACAGAGGCATAAAGAAATAAAAAAATAGCCAACCAATATTCCAACCTTTTGTGCATGTGAGTGTGTATTCTTTCTTTCTCCACTAATAGACATGTTGTTTCTATACTTTGGCTATAGTGAATTATACTGCAAGGAACACGGGAGTACAGATACCTCTTTAAGGTAATGATTTCCTTTTTGGGGGATATATGCCCAGAAGTGACATTGGTGGATCATATGGTAGTTCTATTTTTAACTCTGAAGGAATTTCTATACCATTTTTCATTGTGATCAAATACAGTTTGCATTTTCTCCAACAGTGTACAAGGATTTCCTTTTCTCCACATCCACATTAGCATTTGTTATCGCCTGTCTTTTTTGGTAATAAACATCCTAACAGATGTGAATTGATATCTCATTATGGTTTTGATTTGCATTTCCCTGATGATTAGTCATGTTGAACCTCTATTCATGTACTTGCGGGCTATCTGCATGTCTATTTATGTTCTTTGCCTTTTGTTTTGTTTTGCTTCTGAGTTGTATGGATTCTTTGTATATTTTGGATATTATCCCCTTACTGGATATAAGGTTTGCAGATATTTTCTCTCATTCTATAGGTTGCCTTTTAATTTTGTTGATAGTCTTCTTTGCTGTGTAGATGATTTTTAGTTTGATGTAGTCCCACTTGTTTCTGTTGCCTTTGTTTTTGGTGTCAAGTCCAAAAACATCACTGTCAAGACCAATGCCAAGAAGCTTATCCCCCATGTTTTCTTCTAGGAGTTACATAGTTTCAGGTGTTATGTTCAAGTCTTTAATCTATTTTGAGTTGATTTGTATGTGTGGTGTAAGATAGGGGACTAGTTTCATTCTTTTGCACATGCCCATCCAGTTTTATAAGCACCATTTGTTGAAGAAACTGTTCTTTCTCCCTTGTATATTCTTGACCCCTTTTTCAGTAAATTAATTGACCATGTATGCATGGGTTTATTTTTTGGCTCTCTATTCTGTTCTATTGATCTGTGTCTATTTTTATGCCAATACCATACTGTTTTGATTGTGATAGCTTTGTAATATTGTTTGACATCAGAAGGGTGACGCATTTAGCTTTGTTCTTTTTTTCTCAAGAGTGCTTTAGCTATTTGGGGTCTTTTGTGATTCCATACACATTTTAGAATTGTTTTTTCTATTTCTGTGAAAACTGCCATTGGAATTTTGATAGAGATTGCACTGAATCTGTAGAATGCTTGGGTAGTATGGGCCTCTTAGCAATAATACAATTTCTAGTCCGTGAACACAAAATGCCATTCCATTTATTTGGGTCTTCTTAAATTTCCTTCATCAATGTACTATAGTTTACAGTGAATAGATCATATAATACCTTGGTTAAATTTATTCCTAAGTATTTTATTCTTTTTAATACTATTTTTATCAAAATAGGACCGTAGGACTGTTTCCTTAATTCTACTTTCTGATAGTTTATTGTTGGTCTCTAGAAATACAACTTATTTGTGTATATTGATTTTGTGACCTGCAACTTTACTGAAATAAGTTACTATTTCCAACCATATTTTTGGTGGTCTTTAGAATTTTTTAATATATAGCACCATTTCATCTACAAATAAAGCCAGTTTTACTTCTTCTTATATTATTTGGATGGATTTTATTTCTTTTTCTTGCCTACTTTCTATGTCTAAGACTTTCAGTATTATGTTGAATAAAAGTGAAGAGTTTGAGCATCCTGGCCTTTTCCTGATATTAGAGGTGAAGGTTTCCATGTTTCATAATTGAGTATGATGTTAGGTGTAGGCTTGCCATATGTGGCCTTTATTATATTGAGGTATGTTTTCTCTATACCAAATTGGTTGTGAGTTTCTATTATGAAAGGGTGTTGAATTTTGTCAAATGCTTTTTCTGCATCTACAACCCACTGTGAATCAATGCTTCTGCAGAATACAATAAAAATAAGCTAGAAAAGTGAGATGCCATGTGGAAGTCACACCAATGTCAAACTGCATTTGAAAAAAAGTTTCAAAATCTTATTCTCAATTTCTGTATTTACTTCTGTATTAGGTGAGATAATCATGACTTTTATTCTTCATTTTGATAATGTGATGCATATTTATTACATTGTAAATATTAAACCATACTTGCATCCCTGCAATAAATCCCACTTGATTGTGACATATGATCCTTTCGATGTATTGTTGAATTTAGTTTGCTAACATTTTGTTGAGCATTTTGCATCTATGTTCATCAGGGATATTGATCTATGATTTTCTCTCCCTGTAGTGTCTTTCTCTGGCTTTGATATCAGGATAATGCTGGCCTTGTAAAACAAGTTTTGAAATATTCCCTCCTCTTCTATTTCTTGGAAGAGTTTGTGAAAGATTGATTTAAAAAAAGATGTTTCGTAGAATTCACTAGTGAAGCTGTCAGGTTCTTGGTTTTCCTTGTTGGGAGATTTTTGATTGCTGATTTAATTTCTGTATTAGTAATTGGTCTGTTCAGATTTTCTGTTTCTTTCATGATTCAGCTTTGATAGGTTGCATGTTTCTAGGAATTTATACATTTCTGTTAGGTTGTCCAATTTGTTAACATAGAATTATTAGAAGTAGTCTCTTATGATCCTTCATATTTGGATGGTACCAGGTGCAACAAATCCTATTTTATTTTTAATTATTTGAGTACTCTCCCTTTTTTCCTTGTAAGTTGAGCTAAAGTTTGTCTATATTTTCAAAGAAAAATAAAAAAGCTCTTAGCTCCAGTGATCTTTTCTATTGTTGTTTTAATCTCTATTTCATCTATTTCCATTTGGATCTTTGTTATTTCTTTCCTTCTGCTAACTTTGGGCTTAGTTTGTTCTTTTTTTCCCTAATTCCTTAATGTATAAAGTTCAGTTGTTTATTTGAGATCTTTCTTTTTTCTTAAATAGGGATTTATCTCTATAAACCTCTCTCAGAATTTCTTTTGCTATATCCCATAAATTTTGGTATATTTCTATTTTCATTTGTCTCAAGATACATACTTTTCAGATTTCTCTTTTAATTACTTCTTTGACCCATTTGTTGTTAAGGAGCATGTTGTTTAATCTCCACATATTTGTAAATTTTCCATTAACTGGGATACTTTTATAATAACACATGCCAAACTGGTTGGAAGTCACTGTATACCAGGTAAACACTGGAATTTTCTGGATACTTTAGGTTGTATAGCCATCCTAATACAGGCAGAATTTAAAAACATGATTTATTTACTTTTGGTTTTTCACTGGATGTTAACATGTGAACAATTTTTTAAAAGATTTTATTTATTTATTTGACACACAGAGAGAGATCAGATCACAAGTAGGCAGAGAGGCAGGCAGAGAGAGAGGAGGAAGCAGGCTCCGTGCTGAGCAGAGAGCCTGATGCGGGGCTCGATCCCAGGACCCTGAGATCATGACCCTAGCCGAAGGTAGAGGCTTTAACCCACTGAGCCATCCAGGCACCCAACATGTGAACAATTTATATTTCACAAACACTATTCAGGATCGCAGTCTCAATTCTTTCAACAAATATTTATTGAAAATTTACTATGTTCCAGGGATCTTGTTAATTGGGATGTAAGAGCGAGCATAATACCCTAAAATCCCTGTACTCTTACAGCTTAAACCACATGGTTCCTTATATACTTGCATCAAAAACTAAATTCAATAAATAAATGAAGAAGTCTATAAATTTTAACATTTGAAAGACAAATCAGCCAATTGTAATATGTGAGCCTTAGTGGGATCTTGATTCAAACACATTTTAAAAAAAGCATTCCTGAGATAATTGGAAATTTAGTATGACTGGTTATTTGATGCTATTACATAATTATTGTTAATTTTAGGTTAGATAATGGCATTGCATTTATGCTTTAAAAAGATTACTGTATCTTTTAGAGATACTTAATAAAATACTTTGAATGAAATAATATGAAAGCTGGAATTTACTTCAATAAAATATGAGAGAGGCTATAATGACAGTAAAGATGAAACAACAATGTGCATGTATTGATAATTGCTAAAGCTGGTTTATGGCTGCTTGGAGGTTCATGATATTATGTCTATTTTTGTGTATTTGGAAAATTTCCATAATATCACTTAAAAATAATTGCCGGTAATTATTATTGAAAATGGTATTTCATTGTTGGTTTATTTTCCTTTGAATATTACTGTGGGTATATATATTTCCTTAACTTATCTACCACTTTTACTGATAGTCTGAGGCAATACATAGATTTGTGATATATCAATTTTTTTTCAAATGTGGTGTCTATCAAGATCCACATTCTATTCTTTTTTTTTAAGATTTTATTTATTTATTTGACAGAGAGAGAGGTCACAAGTAGGCAGAGAAGCAGGCAGAGGGAGAAGGGGAAGCAGGTTCCCTGCTGAGCAGAGAGCCCAATGTGGGGCTCCATCCCAGGACCCTGAGATCATGACCTGAGCTGAAGGCAGAAGCTTTAACCCACTGAGCCACCCAGGTGCCCCTATATCAATTTTTTTTATTTGTATTTTATTCACATGTCCTAAGTTTTTATAACAACTGTAAACAATTTACCTTTTTTTTAAATCATTACTTAGAGTAAAATTCAAGACTCTGACAACCACTGAATATACAACCTTGTGTACCTGGGGCATGCTCAAATTTTATATTTTTGTTATAGTCCTTCTCTGGGTATGTACTGACAAGCCTTTTGTTTTCTTAGGACTTTCTAAATATATTTCTCAGCAAGGAGTCTAGTGAGGAGCCAGATTTCAACAAGTTCCTGAGCATTATTGAATTATTTTCCCTGTTGGCCTATTGAGAAATTGCTTTTCAACAACCTGAGGCTTTGTGCTCATACCTTTTTAGAACAAATTGTTCTCATTTTCTAGTTCTACATGACACCAAGATAGTAAAGATGATATAAGCAGGCTATTCTGGGAACCTGAGGTAAGATTGTCTTGTTTTTCTTTTCTCACCTAGAAAATTTGGAATTTAGCAGAAGTTATTTTATTCACTATATATAAATAAAACCATAGAATGGTTTCAGCACTGAAGGGTCTACTAGTTCAACGTGTCTTACTTTTCTCCTAAGCAAGCAGCAATTTATGAACTTGTGCCAGGCAAGATGAAGTTAATAAATAGTCACTGATACACAAGAGGGAACAATTATGGATCACACCTTGAAGAACAAGAGAAATAAAATTCTGGACAAGTTATGCCAATATATTGTAAATCTAAACAAGAGAAGAAGGGGAAGATGGAGTTATCAGGAAGCAAAACAGAAGGTGTGGAAGCCAGATAGGAATGACAGTTTTTTATTTGGAATGACACAGGAAGGAAATAATTAGTTTAACTGAAATAAAGAATACATTCTCCCCCTTAAAGTTTGAATTATTTTCTTCGTCTCTGTTTATGAAGCGGAAATGAGATATGACAATGGGAAAATGTTAATATTAACAGAAATACTACTACTAATAATAAACATCTACTGAGTGCTGGTATGAGAACTGAGAATTATGTTTAAAACTTGCCATACATTTTCTACTATAATTACAATTCCTCAGGAGGTAAGTACTATGATTACTTCCATTTTATAAATGAGGAAACAGAGGCAAAAACAGAGGCAAAAAGAGGGAACATACATTTCTGAACATTACAGAATAAGAAAAAGGTCAAATTTGAACTTGGGCAATGTCAGTAATTCCAGGGCCACACATGTAATTCATATGTTCTATTAAATAACTGGATAATTACACAAAAATGCCCCAAAAGAAGTTATGGCAAAATACATGATTTTAAACAAAAAAGTTTAGATTTAATCAGTATGTATGAAAAACATGTTATGGGTCAAGTTCTACACTGGTCACTTCACATATTATCTTTCTTACTTAATCCTCATAAAATATTCTGTAAGTACATGGTGGCAGCTAATAAGTATAAGGCTTGGTTTTTTTATTCTAAGTCAATGATATCTACATGCTCTTTCTCCAAGAAGCTATTTAAATTGTTCTTTCTTTTAACTTGGTTGTAATTTTTTTTTTAGTATGGTAAAACATACATAAGTTTACCTTCAGTGACCTTTAGTACATTCACAATTTTGCACAATCATCACCACTATCTAGATTCATAACACTCTCAACATCCCAAAAGGAAACACCATATACATTAAGCAGTGCTCTCCATTACTCCCTACACCCACCCCCTGGAAATAACTAATCTGCTTTCTGTCTATGGATCTGCCTATTCTGGATATTCACATAAATAGAATCATACAACATATGGCCTTTTGTGTCTGGTTTCTTTCACTTAGTCGAATGTTTTCAAGGTTCCTTCATGTTGTAGTATGCAGAAATAATTACTTTTTATGGCTGAATCATACTCCATTATATGAGTATATCATGTTTTATTTATTTATCAGTTTTTGGACATTTAGTTCATTTATTTGATTTCCTTGATTTGGCTGTAGTGCTGCTATGAAGAGTCATGTGCAAGTTTTTGTTTGGACATCTGTTTTCAATTCTTTTGGGTACATACTCAGAGTGGAATTGCTGAAACATATGGTAATTCTGTGTTTAACTTGTGGAGAAATGGCCAAACTGTTTTCCACAGTAGTTGCATTATCTTTCATTTCCCACAGCAATGTGGGAGGAAGGGTTCCAATTTTTCCAAATCCTCACAATTTGATAACCACCCCCCACCCTTCTTTTTGGTAGTTATCCCAACATGTGAAGTGGTATCTTATTGTGATTTTTGATTTGCATTTGCCTAATGGATAATAATGTTGAGCATATTTTCATCTGTTTGTTGGCCATCTACATATCTTCTTTGGAAAAAATACATATTTAAGACATTGAGGTCCTTTGTTCAAATTTGAATTGGGTTGTTGGTTCTTTGTTGTTGAGCTGTTAAGAGTTTTTCATATGTTCTGGATATTAGGTCATTATCACATCCACAATTTGTAACTATTTTCTACTATGTGGACTGTTCTTAAGTTTCTTGATAATGCCCTTTGATGCACAAAATATTTAATTTTAATGTAGCCCAATTTATCTATTTTGACTGTATGTTTATAATTATTATAAATTCTTGATGGAATTGACACTTTACATATATATAATGTCATTGTCTCTCTCGTATTTTTTTTTTAATTTTAAAGTCTGTTTGTCTGATATTAGTATAGCTGCCCCAACTCTCTTTTGGTGCCTCTGTGCATGAAATACCTCTTTCTATTCTTTCATTTTTAGTCTACTTGAATCTTTGGAACTTATGTGGGTCTCTTATAAATAGTATGTAGTTGGGTCATTTTTTTTTAAATCCATTATGCCTATCTCTGCCTTTTAATCCACAATGGTGTTTTAATCCATTTATATTTATAGTGATTACTTCTACCATTTGATAATTGTTTTCTTTATGTCTTGTATATTTTCATTTCCTCAATTCTTCCATTAATGTATTTTGTGTATTTAAATGGCTTTTCTAGTGTATCATTTTTATTTCCTCATTTTATTTTCTATCTTTATATTTATTGTCTTAAGGGTTATGTTGAGTATTACAATTCACATCCTTACTAAATAAAAAACTAGTTTGAACTGATAAAAATTTAGTTTCAATAGCATAAAAATTTCTGCTCCTATGCAATTCTGTATCTTCCCCTAGTTAACATGACAAATTACATATTTGTACATTGTGCTCTCAGTGACATAAATGTACAATTATTGTTTTATGCATTTGTCTTTTAAGTCATATTTAAAAAAGAGGAGTTACAAACCAAAAAATACAAAAATACCGGCATTTATATCTAACTATATAGTTGCCTTTACTGCTATTCTTTATTTTTTCACATAGCTTCAAATTACTGTCTAGTGTTCTTTCATTTTATCTTGAAGGATTACCTTTACCATTTCTTGTACAGCAGGTATAATAGCAACAAACTCTCTAAGCTTTTGTGTATCTGGGAATTTATTAATTGATCATTTTCAAGAATAGTTTTGTTAGACATTTAATTCTTCACCGATAATTTATCTTTTAGGTCTTTAAGTATGTCATACACTGCCTTCTGGCCCCCATGGTCTCTCCTGAGAAACTGTTAATCTTATTAAATATCCCTTGTATATGATGAACTGCTTATCTCTTGATGCTTTGAAGATTCTCTTTTTCTCTTTGTCTTTTGAAAGTGTGATTACAGTGTTTTTCAGTGTGGGTCTTTTTATATTTATCCTACTTAGAGTTTTTTGTACTTCTTTGATATGGAGATTACTTATTATTTCATCAAATTTGGAAAGTCTTTGACCATTATTTGTTCAAATATTTTCTGCTCCTTTCTTTTTCACTCTGTCTGAGACTTTCAAAATGCCAAGTTGGTAATTATGGTGGTGTCTCACAGGTTCCTTTGGCTCTGTTCATATTTTCCCATTCTTTTATCTTTCTGTTCTTCAAATTGGGTAATTTCGATTGACCTATCTTCAAGTTTGCTTATTTTTAATTGACTGCTCAAATCTTCTATTGAACTCCAGTAGTGAAATTTCATTTTACATTGTACTTCTCAGCTGCAGAATATCTATTTAGTTCTTCTTAAAATTACCTACTTATTTATATTCTATATCAGTTTTATAGATTAGTCTATTCTGCAATCATTTGATTCTTTGCCCATGGTTTCTGTTAGCATATTTAGGACAGTTGGTTAAAATCTTCTGGACTTCCTAAAGGATAGTTTCTGTGATTTATTTGTTCTGTTAATGGACTCTACTTTCCTAATCTCTGAATTTTTTATTTGTTAAAATGGAAAAATTTGAATATTATATGTGATAACTCTAAAAATCATGGTCGTCTGTCATCCCCACTGGGTTTGCTTTGTTGTATTTTTGTTACCTGAAGGCATCCATTTATTCAATGGCTTTTCCAAACTATTTTTCAAAACTATTTCTTGTCATGTGTGGTCACTGATGTCTCCATCCCATTAGCTTAGCACTCAGTCAATGACTGGACAGAGATTTCCTTAAACTCCTGGAACCAACAAGAAAAACAAAACAAAGCAAAAATATGCCCTCTTGTTCACTGTAGATTGGTTCTGCGCTATGGAATTCCTTCAGTGCTTAGCCAGGATGCCTACAATTCTGCCTTAGATTTTTCCTTTTGCTTGTCCAAAGGTCAGTAAGAAGTGCACGTCCAGGGTCCTTTCAGGTCTTTTCTGAGCATGTATTCATCACTAGGCATGCATTTGACTCTAGTTTCCTGATAGATGCAGAAGTCCTTGAAAGTTCTCATTCTTCCATCTCTTTCCTCTGCCTCACTTTTCCTAGGCTTTTAGGTCTGTCTGCTCCTTGTCTGCTTCCTAGACTTCTAGGTCTGTTCTATTTGTTGTCCCTTGTCCCAAGATGGCTGTAGAAGTATATGTTTTTAAATATTTTTGGAAAATGCTACCAAAAGGCCACTCCAGACCTGAGAGGGCTTCAAGGGAGGGGAAACAAAGGCAAGCCTCTGAGCTGATCCCTCAGCAAACCAACAATCATGTCAAAATACACAGCCACAGTGATCAACAATTATTTGAGAACCAGGTTTATATTGACCTATCAGGTCACATGAGGAATGTAGGTTGCTGTCCCAGCAGCTGCTGCTGATCTGGAGAATCAAGGATGGTAGGCTGGTAAGTGAAAATGTTACAACATTCACTAAGTTTAATTTGAAAATTTGGAATAAGGAAATATATCATAGTATGATGATAAGAACTGAAGTAGATAATTATGATCAGCTCCCAATATGTCCAATAGTAAATGTTCAGTAGTTGGATGCTATTATTATCATCATTGCTTATGAAAAATATGTGTTTTTTCTTGTTTTGGTTACTATGTTATAGAAGAAGAGCAGAGTAATTATTTACGAACACATTGGAAAACATTTTTAACCATTAACATATTAAATCAAGAGTTAGCAACTACTGACATATGGCTAATCAAGGACACAGGATTACTTTTGCTCATACCACCCTCACATTCCCCATTATCATATCTTGTCAGCAGGGCTAGATTTGCCTATCGATGCATTAATTACTTTGATAGTGAATTTTGAGGGACAAGATATAGTTCCTACCTCCAAATAGCTCTTCCACCAGTTTTTTTTTTTTAAGATGCATGGAATGTCCTTTGGGTTAAGGCATTAAAGATGTGCCATAAGATAGATTTAAACTGGATTAGGTAATAATTCATATGTCATAGTTGTTTTTTTCCAACTTTGTTCCATATTTTCATTGTCCATGTAGTTGGCTATTTGAGTATTAAATGCTGATGCAGTCAGAGATCCTGAAATCCTACAGGATGAGTTGTAAATATGGATAGGACTCTTCATGTTTTTCATTTAAAAGATTCTGGGGTACATTATTGACTAAACTTTTTAATCAAGGAAAACAAGATACTGTATTTATTCTAAGTATTAAAAACTTAATATTGGAATTAAGAGCTTACAAAGCAATTGAAAAAGTAGAGAAACAAAGGGCAGAAAGCCAAAACTACAAGTCAGGGAAGCTGCTTGCAAAGCATCCAAAGAAATGAAACTAAACGTATTAGTTCCATGATATGTCATATATGGCAAGGCATTCCTGCATAAAATTTAGAAACATGTGTCCTGTAGTTCAGATTCTCATTCTATCACTTAAAAGATATAGTACCCTCAAAAAGTCATGTAACCTTTGTAAGCCTGGATTTTCTTATCTGCCAAATGGGTATTACAGCAGGCTACTTTATGGATTATTGTGAAAATTAATGTAACATTAAAACACTTAATATTGTACCTGATATATAGTAAATCTTAGGTTTCTACCACCTAACACAGGGCATAACTCAATAAATATTTATTAATAAAAATAATAACAATATAACCACTTCTGTTGATTATTTAAATGTAGATATTTCTAGATAGCAAAACTATGGTGAGGGGTGCCTGGGTGGCTCAGTTGGTTAAGCATCTGACTTTAGCTCACATCATGATCCCAGAGTCCTGGGATTGAGGCCTGCTTTGGGATCCCTGCACAGCAGGGAACCAGCTTCTCCCTCTGCCTCTGCTCATTCCCCCTGCTCATGCTCTGTTTCTCTCTCTCTCAAATAAATAAATAAAATCTTTAAAAAAAAAACTATGGTGAATTGTAGTCAATTATTTGATGTTTTCAGCTTTGTGAAAATATTTTTTAGGTGGTCTCATGAGCTACAGAAGAAATCCCTGGAGCCAAAATGCATTCAGCTTTGCTGCCTAGAAGTAAAGTCAGTGGACTTCACAGATATCATTGTGCAAATTTTTATGACAAATCAAGGAAATTAATTTCTCATGTTGACTGCATCTACTCTAACATTTCACTGTAGCTACATTTCAAACCTGAATCTCTTTATTATACTAAAAATGCAAGTTCAGAATGTAGACTCTCTGTTCTCTTAAAAGGTATTATTTTTGCCTGAAGTGTAGATGTAAGCATTTGAAAACCACAATGCAACTTTTAATTAGCTAAATTATCAGAGAGGGATTCTGAGAAATAATGTTTCTTTCTCTGGAGCATACAGGACAGCCTCAAAGCACAATTTACATTTCTGTGTTACCAGAAACATGAATCTCCTTTAGCAGTTTTGTAATACAAACCAATCCTGTTAATTAACTAAATTGCTATGGCAACAAAATATTCTATAGGTAGCTATCTTTGGTAATAAATCCATAGCATCTCTTTATTTTTTTAAATAATAAGAATGCATAAAGTTGCCACCATCCTAGTTCATGTCTCACATTAATATTCTATTTTTAAAATCCCAGACATAACAACATCATTATAGTGATAAGCAAGGAATGAGGTTAAAAGGTTAATGTTACCTATGACATTTTACTATTTATTATTAAAATTTTATATTCATTGGTTCCTAGGTGCTAGAATTTTTGAGTATTTTTATGGAAAAGGAATTGCCCTTTACTTCATATTGCCTCAATATTTTGTTTTTGGCAGCAGTTAGTAAATCAAAGTTGAAGTATGTCACATACCAAACACAGAGTGCCACACAAAGTCAGGTAAGACATGTTCCTTACCATTAAGTTGCCTGTGGCCTAGTTGGGAAAACAGGCTTATAAATCGGTGATGACAAATGTGGTAGATAAACTTGATTCTCACGATACCCACATCTTGGTGTTCATATCCTGGTATAACTCACTCTCTTTCAGTGTGAGTAGGACCTGTGAATTACTTTTAACAAATAAAATATGCCAAAAGTTACAGGATGTTACACCTGTGATTACATTATGTTATATAAGACTCCTTTTTGCTAGTAGTCTTGTTCTAGAACCTTCTTCCCCTTGTTGCCTTTGAAGAGGCAAGCAGCTATGAATTGTACAGCAACAAGTAAATAAATTAGATCAATCAGCTGAGTGATCTTGGAAGCTGATCTTTCCTTTTGGAGCCTCCTGCTGAGAACCCAGCCTTTATTGATGCTTTCATGGAATTCTTGCATAGACACCCTGCTTAGCTGTGTCCAGAATCCAGACCCACAGAAACTGTTACATAAATGCATGTTGTTTTAAGCTGCTAAGTTTGTGGTAATTCATCATGTAGCACAGAATTTTTTAAAAGATTTTATTTATTTATTTGACAGAGAGAATAAGCAGGTGAGTGGGAGAGGGAGAAGCAGACTCCCTACTAAGCAGGGAGCCTGATGTGGGGCTGGATCTCAGGACCCTGGGATCATAATCTGAGCTGAAGGCAGTTGCTTAACCAACTGAGCCACCTAGGTGCCCCCTTGTAGCACAGAACATTAATTCAATGGTTCAGTGTTAGTCTCATTATACTGTTTGTGGAGCACAGGATATGCACACTAAAATCACGTCCTAGGACCCAGAAGAATTCTGGAGGATGTGACTCCTTAGGTAAAATTAGATGTATTTTACTTAGAAGAGGTACAAGAAAATTTAACTTGGAGTTGGCTAGATGAACGAGGAATAACATTTCAGACAGAAGGAAAACCCAGTATGAAGTCACAGGGGCAAGAATGTGACATTGTTCAACTGTGTATTTTTGTAATATGGCTAAAGATTTAGTATATATTTTAGTGTACTGAGAAATGAGAGCTAGCCAGAGACCAGAGTTCATATAGAACTTTCTATCCTGGCTAGATTTCCAAATTTATATGATGGGGAAACCTTAATAAAATTCAAACTGGGGAAGATATGGTCAAATCTACGTGCAAAATCATTTTAGCTTAGAACATGTAATACACGATGAGTCAAAAGCCAATTCTAGTTTTAAGAACAAACACTACAGGGGCGCCTGGGTGGCTCAGTGGGTTAAAGCCGCTGCCTTCGGCTCAGGTCATGATCTCAGGGTCCTGGGATCGAGCCCCACATGGGGCTTCCTGCTCAGCGGGGAGCCTGCTTCCTCCTCTCTCTCTCTCTCTGCCTGCCTCTGCCTACTTGTAATCTCTCTCTCTGTGTCAAATAAATAAATAAAATCTTTAAAAAAAAAAAAAAAGAACAAACACTACAGGGGCGCCTGGGTGGCTCAGTCTTTAAGCGTCTGCCTTTGGCTCATATCAGATCCCAGGGTGCTGGGATGCAGCCCCATGTTGGGCTCCTTGATCAACGGGGAGCCTGCTTCTCCCTCTCCAACTCCCCCTGCCTGTGTTCCCTCTCTCACTGTGTTGATCTCTGTCAAATAAATAAATAAAATCTAAAAAAAAAAACCAACAAAAATAAACACTGCAAGAATAAGAAGAAACAGGCTTCTCCATCCTTTCCTTTATAGTGTCCCCTAAGTACTTGAACAAAACCCTCACCTCCTTGTATTGAATCTATTTACCTGAATCTCTAAGAGACAGTTTCCCATGGGCACCAACCATGGCTTACTTACCTTTGTTTCTCCAGAAACCAAAACAGTACCAGGTACACAATGAATATTACTGCACCATAAGTTATTCTGGGCCTAAAAAATTGTTATTGTCTTAACAGAACACTGAGGCATAATTCTTGCCAGGTTTAGAATAAGTTTGGATTAAGTAAGAGAGAGATAAAATTAAGGGTAAGGATTTTTACTTCAGGAAACATTCTCAAAGTATACCTGAAATAAGTGGTAAAATATTAGATTTTGCTGTTTTTTATAAGCTGACGATATAAGGTATAATAGGCTTATTTAAAACATTGTGTTTTGAGAATGGAAAAAACAATAATATCCAGTAAGGAACTTAAACAGGCACATTGTATGCAACAAACTTTGGAGTTCATTTTAGGCTGTACTTAAGATAGGCAAATGGGATTAGAACAATAATTAGCAAATATACTTTTTAAATAAAATTGCATTATAGACCTTTGGGAAGTCATTGTGGTATATTGGGCCTTACCCTACTTTGAGTCATGTTAAAATATTCCCAGAAAAGACACATAACAAGGATAATCCTTTCCTTATTCCCTTTCTTTCTAACCCCACTGGTGTAGTCTAGCCACTTTTTCTTTTACATCTAAATTATTATACTATATTCCTGGTTGATCTCATTGTGTCAAAACTAGACTAATATTTTGGAAAGAGGATGGATTTTAAGTCAAATGGACCCAATATTGAAGCCTAGTCCTCTATCCTTGTGTCAAAGGCCGAATTTCTTTAAAGTTTCTTTTCTTTTTGTGAAAAACAAATAAAAATCACTCCCTATTTGTAAGGATTATGGGGAAGATTAAATGAATACTTTATATATCTTTAATCACAATAAACATAATCTTTGGATATTATTATTTCTATTTCTTACCAATTAAATAAGACCAAATCAAGTAGATATTTACTGAGAGGTAGTATGGGATGGAGGAAAGAACATGACCAGTTGGACCTCATCTACAGCGCTGTCTTTATTACGTACTTGCTGTGTGAATTCAGGCAAGTTACTTAATCTTTTAATTCATCTTTAGAACAGAGGTATTGTGAGAATTTAATGAATGAGAAAATGCATATGCCTGGTACATAGCATACACTAAATAAGCACTTTACGAACATCTATGCCAAGAGTTTATTCTAAATTCTAATAAAGATTTTAAAATGAAAAACTTCTACATGACTTCAAGACGTTTAAAAAACTAAATGCCCCTAAAGACACAAAGGTAGTGATCCTCAGGGGCACGTGCACCCGAATGTTTATAGCAGCAATGTCCACAATAGCCAAACTATGGAAAGAACCTAGATGTCCATCAACAGATGAATGGATAAAGAAGATGTGGTATATATATA
>LNAC01000679.1:515586-531394 GCA_002007465.1 Ailurus styani | reverse complement strand
CGATGCGGGCCTCGATCCCAGGACGCTGAGATCATGACCTGAGCCGAAAGCAGAGGCTTTAACCCACTGAGCCACCCAGGCGCCCTAAGCTGGTTATTCTTAAGAAACTTCAGACAGAGGTGCCTGGGTGGCTCAGTCGGTTAAGCCGCTGTCTTCGGCTCAGGTCATGATCCCAGGGTCCTGGGATCGAGTCCCGCATCGGGCTCCCTGCTCTGCAGAGAGCCTGCTTCTCCCTCTCCCTCTGCCTGCTGCTCTGCCTACTTGTGCTCTCTATCTCTCTGTCAGATGAATAAATAAAATCTTAAAAAAAAAGAAGAAAAGAAACTGCAGACAGAAGAGAAGCTCTGAAAAAGGAGAAGTTAACCCTTTGGTAAGAGACACATACATCTGTAAGGAATATCTTCATTTGTAAGATACCTTCCTAAGCCAGGAAGAGAAGGATAAGTCTAAACCTCTAGAAACTATTATCAATGGAGAAGGCATAGGCTTAAATTTGCATAACAACTTTATCCTTCTTTATTGTGCTTTCCAGGGTAACCTTCCACATTGACTCTCTCCAGCCAATATCTTCTTTTCTCATTAGCTGGAGATGATATTTAAGGGAATGGGTTTGGCCATTTCAGGGAGGTACTTAGTTTCCTTGGGTCTCTTCCCTGTATAGAGGAGGTATATGTGTCACTAAACCTTTGTTTTTCTACTGTTAATCTTCCTCATGTCAATTTAATTCTTAGACCAGCCAAAAGAATCTTAAAGAGTAGAGAAATTATTTTTTTCTTTTCAACATAGACATAAGATATGAAATAAGGGTGAAGGACACATGTGAGACAAATAATGTATTGTTTCAGAATGGAGAAAATACAGTCATGGAAACCAATAAAACCACACTGTTTTCATCTCAGATTGACTAAGGGAGGATACAGAGAAAGCCAGACTCACTCCGTGAGTAACCGCTTAATATGAACAGCCAATACATGAGAATATTGACTCTGACAGTACTGTGACCAGTCCAAGTCTCAAAACAGAGAGAGCATGGGACACAGATAACATTCTAAGAAGAGAAATCCTGGAAGTGCTGACGGATAAAAACAGGAGTTACTTTAAGAAAAATGAATTAATAAGAGGATACTGTGGATGATAACTGGGATGTCTTAAAAAGGCAAAGAAGTTGTTTCTCTTCTGAGATTTACACTTTTTATTAACATCTCATTCACCACAAATTTTTGACAGTCTCTATGAACCATTTTAGCTCTTAATTTTCTGTGGCTTTAAGTATGGTATTGATATGCTAATATATTTACAAAGATTTGCTTAACAGAAGTAAAATTGACTACTCTGACTGAATGTTTGAGGTCTGGCTGATTTGTTTTGGGGTCTTATCTTTAATTTCTATATAAAACAGCAGAAGAAGCAATGCTACCTCTCCTGAGTTGCAGAACAACTATCATGGAGAAGATTAAACTGTAAAAAGAGAAAAAAAACAAGCCTGAATTGTAGTCATTTGCCCCCAACAACAGCAAACCAAGACGTAAAGTTTCACCCTATTCCAGGAATGTTACCTTTTAAAAATCAGTCTGAAATCTTCTTATCAGCCCTAGTAAGATAATCTGCATGATAAAACCCTCCTTTCCCTTCCACACAAAAGAGATGTCCTAGCCTGAAACAATCATTTTTTTCTTTTGCTAATAACTTCTTGCCACATTTTCCCTCCTAGAAAAACCTTTCCTTTTGTTCAATTCCTTGTAGTATCTCTTCATCTGCTAGAGAGATTTAAGTTGAATTTGTTTTTTAATAAAAATATCCAATAGGCAGGTGTATAGACAAAGATCTTATCAAAACACTCAATTCTCTCAAAATTTTAAAATTTTTGTAAATTTGTACAAATAAAATTTTCTTTATTTAATGCTGTTGCTATTATGTTTAGATTTCCTACACATAATTCCAAGGAGTAAATTTCTCACACTATTATCATTAAGTGAGATCAACTTTTTCAAGGTGTGTTACAAGATAAATATATTCTCAGTTAAAGAAAAGTCTTGGAAAACACATTAGACTTTCATTTAATAGTAATCATCTGATTGTCCCATGTGATGTGATTTTACTTGGTATTCCACATACTCACTCAAAAAGGATGGAGCAGATGTTTAAGATTTTTTTCCCCTGTATTAGCCAAGGGGAGGCCACCCCAAGATGGGCCACATCAGCAGTAACATTATTTTGAGTTAAAAGCAAACAAAACCTAGAAGATTTAGAAAAAGCTTTCTATCTTACCCTTTTGTCTGTACCAGGAAGAAAGCTAATAACAGAGATTTCTCTTTACCTAAGAAACTTACCTACATAATAGTTCAACTTTTGTTTTCCAAACATCTCCTCTCATGTTCCTGTTAATAGTCTTTCTCTCTTTTGTACCCTGAGACCCCTCCCCTTCTCCCTGAGCTCATATAAACTTCATGTTGCCTCACACTCTGGACTTTCCCTGTTAGTGAAGACTCCTCCTACTTATGCTGTTATTTGATTTTCTATTAATTGGCCCCATTCTTAATCGAGCTACAATGACCTTAAAGGGCAAAAGAAATTCTTCCTCTGCAACAGCCTCTTGTTCAGACATTCTGCTCATTTTCTAGGGACATGTCCTATAAAACTGATCCATTCTTCAATCATGTTTATAAAATTGTGGCACAATTTCAATACTTTTTGATTTTGAGAAAATACCTAAACCTTTTACATCTAACTATCTTCAAATATTCCAAGGTTTATTTTATTAAAATCGATAATAATTTTTCCACATTTCCTTGTGTCACCAGCTAGACCACAAGACCTGACATTCACTACTCACCTGCTTGTACCCATCATTCTTTGTCTTACATTTTCCCATAAGCTCTTGTTTCCAGCTTCTCTCTAAAGTGGGAGGCCTGGGTGGCTCATTCGGTTAAGCACCTGCCTTTGGCTCAGGTCATGATCCTGAGGTCCTGGGATTGAGTCCTGCATCTGGCTCCTTCCTCAATGGGGAGCCTGCTTCTCTCTTTGCCTGTTCTGCCTGCTCTGCCTGCTGCTCCCCCTGCTTGTGCTCTGTCTCTTTTTCTGACAAATAAATAAATAAAAGCTTAAAAAAAAAAAAAAAAAGACCTGAGGAGTACAGCATTCTGAGATGGAAACTGAAACTACCTCTCGAACAATAATGGTTACCTGACAGAAGAGACCACGCAGACAGTTTGAGCTTAACTCCTGACACCCATGTAGATGGACCATGGAATGACCCACGGTGTGACTGACAATTACCTTTACCTCATTATAATACTAAAATCTCTGGGGTGCCTGGGTGGCTCGTCAGTTAAGAGTCCAACTCTTGGTTTTAGCTCAGGTCATGATCTCAGAGTTGTGAGATGGAGCCCTCTATCTCCACACTCAGAATGGAGTCTCCTTGAGATTCTTTCCTTCTCCCTCACCCTCCTCCTCCATCCCTCCCCCTCTCATGCTCTTTCTCAAATAAATAAATAAATAAATAAATAAATAAATAAATAAATAAATAAAATCTTAAAAAAATAATACTAAAATCTTCGCCCAAGGAGGAGCACAAGCCTCATATACGTAATATACAATGTATGTAAAGGCATGTTTCCTTAAGGCACATTCATGACCTTATGACCATCTCTACATAGAGTGATAATTCTCCCCTCTCTAAATATTCATTCCTAACCTTCACTAAAAGGAACCCACTTAGCCCTGCTCAGGGAGTCATGGTTTTGGAAGTTATTCCTTGTGATCTCCTTTTTTGCTAGAAATAAATTTGCCTTTGTGCAACAACTCTACCGGGTGTACTTTCTATCTGTGACTCACCAAAGAGTGAACTCACATTAGTTTAGTTAACTGGTATTTTAAAACATAAACTTTTCCCTAATTCAAAATAGCTTTTTTGGACACCTGGGTGGCTCAGGGGGTTAAAGCCTCTGCCTTCAGCTCAGGTCATGATCTCAGGGTCCTGGGATTGAGCCCCGCATCGGGCCCCCTGCTCAGTGGGGAGCCTGCTTCCTCCTTACCCTCTGCCTGCCTCTCTGCCTACTTGCGATCTCTCTGTCAAATAAATAAATAAAATCTTAAAAAAAATAGCCTTTTCTCTAATAATAAAAATGATACCTGTGAATCATAAAAATTAAAATAATATAAAAAAGTAAAAATAAAGATAACTCTTACTAGTATTTTGGTGATTATGGACATCTCTCTACAAATAATCACATAGATACTATTTATATAAAATTTACATTCTCATACTATATGTCTTCTAAATATATCCTATAACCAATAGATATCTTTTATATATAAACTATAGCCAATGTTTTTACTCAGTGGTATGTCAAGGGCATCGATCATACCAATAAATAAAGATCTATATTATAGATACCTGGTTTATAGTTTGGCCACAATAATTGATCTATAGATGTATAGTTACATTCCCTATTTTTCCCTATTATTCCCTATTTATTATTATTATTATTCTAAAGTTGACTTTGGTTAACATACGGACATATTTTGTACATATATATGATTATGAATAATATTCCAGGGAGTAGGACTGCTAGGGCATAGGATATATAATTTTAAATAAATTTTGATGAATAGAGTATATATTCAACATGGCAACCAACAGTGGAAGGAGGCACTTCCTCATACCCATCTTTCCAGAACAGGTTTTGTTGACCTTTTAAATATCCAAAAGTCTTATTGACATTGAAGGGGATCAGAATATGCCACCACCCAAAAATGCCAGTCTTGTATAAGGATTATTTTGAGGTGAAGCTCATTGAAAAATAGCAGTCACAGGAAAAGCTCTCTGCCTTTCTCCATCCTGCCTAAAAGCAGGGCATAAATTTCCTTTTGTGTAGGTGATATAAATTTCCATTTTTTTAAAGATTTTATTTATTTATTTGAGAGACAAAGATAGAAAGCACACAGAGAGAGAGAGTGAGAGAGAGAGAGAGAGAGAGAGAGGGAGAAGCAGCCTCCCCACTGAGCAGGGAACCTGACACGGGACTCGATCCCAGGACTGTGAGACCATCACCTGAGCTGAAGGCAGATGCTTAACCACTTAACCAACTGAGCCACCCAGGCACCCCTATAAATTTCCATTTGTAAAGGTGTTCTCCTCTTCCAGATCAGAAAGACTTGAGATTGCACTTAGATGAGTCTGCATACAGAAATGTTACTAACCAAACTTTATTTACCATATATTTCCTAATTATATTCCTACAATTTATCAATCTTTGTTAAATGATGTATTAGACCCCAGATTTAACCACTTCATTGGGTTCTCCTTGTTTTCTGTTGAGTCGTCATGTACATAAAATTAAAAATAAAATGTTTATGCCTTTTCTCCACTTAATATATTTTGCCGGTTTAATTTGCATGTCTCAGTTATAAGACATAACAGCATAGAGGGAGAGGTTTTCCTTCCCTTCAGCATAAAATACTTTTTTTATGTGGGATATCACAAACTTGAATGGAGTATGGCATTAAAATGGAAAAAATTTAAACAGCTTTTAAAATAAAGTTTATTGAGGCACCGAGGTAGCTCAGTTGGCTAATAAGCAACTGCCTTCAGTTCAAGTCATGATCCCAGAGTCCTGAGATCAAACCTCAGTGGGCTCCTTGCTCAGTGGGGAGTCTGCTTCTCCATCTCCCTCTGCCCCTCCTCCCATTCATGTCTCTCTCTTTCTCTTACTTACTCTCCATCTCCCTCTGCCCCTCTCCCTGCTCCTTCTCTCTTTCTCTCTCTCAAATAAAATCTTTGAAAAATAAAATTTATTTTCACAGTATTTTATTTATAGTAGAAAATGGCTACCTATAATTATACCTCAGATAACTGTTATTCCAGCTTACTGAAGCAAGATCTAAAGTTCAGAATGGGTAAAAAATAAAATGTTTCCTTTATCTTCCTTCTTTCCTCCCTCCCTTCCTCCCTCCCTTCCTTCCTTCCTTCCTTCCTTCCTTCCTTCCTTCCTTCCTTCCTTCCTTCCTTCCTTCCTCCCTTCCTTCCATCTTTCCTCCTTTACTTCCTCTTCCTTTTTCTGCCTTCTGTTATTTGCAAACTATTATTGAAAATATGATCACTTAATTTTCTTAAGTGCTGGAACTTAAAAAAAAAAAACCAAATTATGCATACCTCTCTAGGAGTTTATAAGTGGTGCTATAAAGATAACTCCAGTAAAACAAACAACCTTAATTATAGTGGCCTCTTTTAAGGTGTGATTTCATGGGTGGCAAAAATAGCCTTCCCGTTGCATTAGTGATTCCTGGTGAAAAGAACAAATGTGTTGGAGTCAGGCAAGCTTGAATTTGAAGTTTGGCTCATCCACTTGTCAGCCACCCAATCTGATGCAAGCCTCTCAAGTCTCACTGAGCTTCACCGTCCTCATTTGTAAAGCAGGGAGAATAATAATGACTCTTAGAAATTCTTTGAGGGGCGCCTGGGTGGCTCAGTGGGTTAAAGCCGCTGCCTTCGGCTCAGGTCATGATCCCAGGGTCCTGGGATCGAGGCCCACATCGGACTCTCTGCTCAGTGGGGAGCCTGCTTCCTCCTCTCTCCTCTCTCTCTGCCTGCCTCTCTGCCTACTTGTAATCTCTCTCTCTGCGTCAAAATGAAAAAATAAAAAATCTTAAAAAAAAAAATAAATTANCCTACTTGTAATCTCTCTCTCTGCGTCAAAATGAAAAAATAAAAAATCTTAAAAAAAAAAAATAAATTAAAAAAAAAAAGAAATTCTTTGAGAATTAAAGATCGTTTAGAGCACATAGTTCAACTTTTTTTTTGCATTTAGTAAATGTTATGTGTGTTTTTTAGTTTATTAATACTTGAAAATTCCACAATAAAAACTGTAGAATGTTAAGCGTTGGTATGAGTGTATTGTTAAAGATAAACTAGGTTTAGGTCATTGTGTTAAAGTTAAAAACAATAACCAAATCAGATAAAACAAAAATCTGAGGCTTAGCATGGGCAGTAATTTCCATAGTGATTAGGATCACACAAATTGAAAGTCAAAAGACTAAGGGTACAGTGCTTATATAAGATTAAGATTCTTTTCCTTAAGACTTTATCCCCTTTCAAAATTCAAATTACCTTAGAGAGAGACAGCATCTTAAATCTACTTAGTTATAATTTAGTATTACTGTTTATAGACTCACTAAAACATTTCCTGAGACAGTCATAACTTTTATATTTCATATAAAATTAGAAACTGTAGCTAAAGATGTAATACACTACCTATTCTAAGGAGGAAAATGTAGCAGAAAGAAGGATGCATATGGATTACCAAAGGGCAGAGGGAGAAGCTCTGTGTTAGGCATTTTTCCTATGGTATTGCATTATCTTTTTTTTCCCTTTAGTCCTATGATAATATTATGAGGTGAGTGACATCTCCATTTTGAAAAAAGATAAGAGGTTCAGAGAAAATCTGAAAATGAGCAATCAAGTCTGTACTCAAAATTGTATTAATTTGACTAAACTCCCATGGCAGTACCATTATATCATCATGTATTCAGCCAAAGTTGGCTTCCTAAAGAACAGTTCTGCCTAAGCCCAACCCTTCTGCTCTATCTGGGTTCTGGTACCAACATAAATTTATAGACCCTTCTTTAGTCTAGAACAAAGCAGCAACTTTTATTAAAAGACCATAACCAAAAGGAAATGGTAGCTTAAACTTAAAAAAAAAACTGAGTAAATTTTTTATTTTTATTTTTATTTATTTTTTTAAAAGATTTTATTGATTTATTTCNTTTATTTGACACAGAGAGAGAGATTACAAGTAGGCAGAGAGGCAGGCAGAGAGACAGGGAGAGGAGGAAGCAGGCTCCCTGCTGAGCAGAGAGCCCAATGCGGGCCTCGATCCCAGGACGCTGATATCATGACCTGAGCCGAAAGCAAAGGCTTTAACCCACTGAGCCACCCAGGCGACCAAGAGTAAATTTTTTAAGTTAGACCTAATGATTAAGAAAAAACAGACNGAATGTTTATAGCAGCAATGTCCACAATAGCCAAACTATGGAAAGAACCTAGATGTCCATCAACAGATGAATGGATAAAGAAGATGTGGTATATATATACAATGGAATATTATGCAGCTATCAAAAGAAACGAAATCTTGCCATTCGCAACAACATGGATGGAACTGGAGGGTATTATGCTGAGCGAAATAAGTCAATCAGAGAAAGACAATTATCATATGATCTCTCTGATATGAGGAACTTGAGGGGCAGGGTGGGGGGTTGTGGGGGGTAGGGAGGGAAAAATAATGAAACAAGATGGGATGGGGAAGGAGACAAACCATAAGAGACTTCTAATCTCATAAAACAAACTGAGGGTTACTGGGGGGTGGGAGGGTAGGGATAGGGTGGATGGGTTATGGACATTGGGGAGGGTTTGTGCTTTGGTGAGGGCTGTGAAAGATGTAAGCCTGATGATTCACAGACCTGTACCCCTTGGGCAAATAATAAAAATAAAATTAAAAAAAAAAAAAAAAGAAAGAAAAAACAGACTAGGTATTTTCTTCTACAACTATCAGACCAGAGCTTCCCTAAGTTTTGTCTCTCTTCTCTCTTCTATTCCCACAGAGTCCACTAAGAGGCACATTTCTTTGGATTTATAATAGCAGTCACTCTTAAATTAATGTAGCACTTTATGCTTAATGAGACATATTTATATCTATTTGTTAGTTCTTTTGACTCCAGTAGCAATCCTCAGAGGCAAAAGGGCAGGTAATTGAGACTTTTTTTTCTTGTAGGCTTCCAGACATGTTAAGGGTTTTAGGAAGAATGCAGAAAGGAAGGCTTAGAGGCATGTCATGGGCTATCAAAAGGGCAATTTGTCTCCTGCATAACTGCTTACAGTAGACCTTGGTGAGATAAAGTGAACTGGAGGAAATCTGTATATGCTCTACATTCATGCCTCAGTCATCTAAAATGTTTATTCAACTTCATCATAAAAGATTACTGTTTATTTTGTTCTTACTTCTAAGGAGTAAATACAGTCATCACCATCATCCACAGTCATAGATTGAACACCTATTTTTTCATGTAGGCAGGACACAAAAAGGAAAGTAATAGTTGCCAACCTGAAGGAGGTTAATAGATAATAGAACCAACTGGGGCTCAAGTTCATCTTTCTCACCATGTAACTTAGTGCATCAAATGTGACGTTTACTCAATGCTTGTATTCATATTCATTATATATCCTGATTTATCTCCTGTGATGTCTCAAAATGTGAGAGCCTATTTAAACTACGAGTAGACATGTGACTCTCAAGTCAATAATATTTTGGCAGATATGATGATGTGTGTTATTCCATGAAAAAGCTTTTAGAACCATTATTTGGTTCAAAATTCTCTTTAGCCTCAAAATTCTCTGTGATTTTGTGGCAAAACAAAGTGAGATGAAATTTCTGTCATACCAGATCAATGAATGATCACAGGGAGCAGAGCCCTCTTATGAACATGCAATAGAAATACAGTAGGAGTAAAAGATGTATTTTATTGTTTTACGCCATTAAATCTTTAGGATGTTTATTATTGCAACATAACCTCACCAATCCCGACTGATGGAGTGTCTAATATATGTTTAATAAATGAATAAAGAATGAACCTGCTTTTAGTGTCTAATGTTTATACATGATGTGTTATTTCCTATAGAAGCTTAAAAGTTGAGAACTACATTTTGCAAATAATCTATAAATACTGTATTTTTAAATTATAATTTATAAACATAAATAGTAATTCTACATTGGGATCAGGGACAGTTTCATTGAGTAGTTACTAGGCAACAAGGTTTATATAGGGCTACAATAAGAATGTGAAAGGAGAGGATTTCATTTAATAATTGTTTAAATATTTACTGAGTGCCAATTGTGAGTCAACCATTTTGTTTAACATTTCCTATTATTCAAACATATGACATGTTAGTCTTCTGAGCAATCATTTAAAAATTTTCCAAGGGAGCTGGCAGGTTAATTCAATCCTGGTATTTGGGGAAGAGACTGGCATTTTAATCCATTCCATTGTTTCCTTCACGCATAGAGGATAGAAGTCTACTGGGAGACATTTATACTTAAAGACATTCTTATTATTAAGGCAAATTTTATAGTTTTAATGTTAGTGGGGAGGATCATTAAAGCTTATATCCCCGCTGATAAGGGCCAGCCCGTTCCTTTCTAGAACAGAAGCTTGTGAAATCCAGAAGTCAGGAAAAATCCAGGCTGGGAAGAACCAGAGGAAAGACTGTTGGTTATGAGGCATGTGGGAAAGAAAGGCCCTGGTTATGAATGGAACTGAGGTAGTGGAAGAGCCCAGCAGCAGAAAAATAGATAATGTGGACTAATTAGTATATTTAATGTTTTAACCTCCCAGACTAGTGTCTCTTGAGCTAAGGAGGGAAACGGAAATCCATTTTCCCTGGGTATGGAGAGAAGTAAGTAATTCTGGAAATTTAAGAAGGTGGGTTCTGTTGGAAGTGGCCCTGGAAATCCCTCAGAGATCTCTGCTTGAGACACTAGTAGAGTGGGTCTTCATGGGTTCACCTTCTCTGGCCAGGTTCTCCTCAGCAGCAGAATTTCATGTTAGAGGCAGCACCTGCCTCAGTAGGCATGACCTATGGGATCTTTGCCAGGAATCCACTAAAGAAGACTATTTGTTACTTAAGAAATTATTAAAGGAATACAAAATACAGAAGCTGTGGAGAAGCCATTTAAATTACCTGTTGTTTATTGAACCTTTGACTGTCATTTTCCCAAGAAGGGTAGATAACCCTGTGGACCATATTCAACTGATTACAAATTCAAACTATCACCCAGTCTTCTTAGCTTGCCTTAGTTTTACCTCCTCCAAAGACCTATACTGATGCTGTGAACTGGGTATAAGTTTTTTCAGTAAACAAGCATAAAATTTTAAATATAACTTACCCTGTATGCCCTTCACAACTGCATGAAAAGTCCAAAGATGGCAGGCCTGTTGTCTTTTTTTCTGCATTCCCCTCAGTGCTGAGCACAATACTGTGAACAGAAAGGGTTTTTAATTAATGTTAACTGACTTTAATTTTATGTTTTATATACAAGGTTATAAATTTAAGGTTTGAGAAATACAGTTGGCCTGTTTGGCTAACATATGATGCATATTTTTCTTGAAAAATTGAAATAGATTCCAATGGTCAAAACTTGATTTAAACTTTTAAGTGATACTAGAAATCAATCTTTTTGAATTTCAGTGATACAGACTGCTATAAAAGAAATCTTCTTAGGTAGCTGCAATTTAAGTAAGAAACTATTTTCAGAAATAAAATTCTCATCAGCCTTTAGAATGATGACTTTAGTCTATTTGCTAATGTTTGTCCATATATATACATGAACTTCATGTACTTGTTAGCCCGGCAACAACACTTTATTTCTTTCCATTCACTGACTAAAAGTCAGAATAACAGCCCAAGAGATATATTGAAATGGAACCCCTTCTTGTTTGATTCCGGACAGTTGTGGTTGTAATTGCTGTATTGCTCTTCTTGACTACAACCACAGCATTGCAGGACAACAGTCATTTAAATACTATAAGCTGAAAATAACATGGTTAAGAGCCATGTCTGCTGTTCATATGTGGTTTCTTGGCATCATATGTGCAGATCCATCTGTCCGATGGCAGAGTGCCTACATACAAGGTAATGTGCCATTTTTTGGGGGGGTAATAATGCTCATTAAGAGTGGTTTTCAGTGGGCAAGTTGCCTAATGTTACAAGTAACCACCTCCTCGTTGAGTCTTCTCTACTGTTTCTATATTGACACACTGTATATATAAACCTCTTTAAACCAATCTACTTCCTGGCTTTTCCTTTTTCTTTTCTTTCTTTCTCTCTCTCTTTTTTTTCTTTGATAGGGAAAGACTAGTTGCACATGGCCAAAAGCATAAAATTGAGGGGAATACCGAGTGGCCACATTTAAAAGGTACTAAGCAATACACACTGATCAGTTTCATTTTGAAAGTTAATTACCAATGAAATCAAATGCAGTTTAAGAAGACAATGAAGTCATTTTGCTTTAGACTACATTTTTTCTTATTTTACTTTCTTTTTCTTGGAATTCTTGCTGTAGAAGCAGTGCTCAAGCACATATAAACAGAATAAGCTACTAAATGCATAAAGACATAAGAGAACAGTGAATAATCAATAATTTAATTAAATTATTATAGGTGCAAAATTGATCAGGTGAAAGTGTAACACACTAAAGACCAGACTCCTGGACCATAGATCAAAAGGTCAGGGAAAAATTGAATGAAGTGTCACTGAACTAGAGAAAGATAGTCATAAAAGCCACTACAGAGAGTGAAAGCTAAATAGTACTGGAATTACTTGTTTATGTTAATGAGTTTTAGAAATAAGCTCAAGTCAATGCAGATTTATAAAGCATTTATTTATGCTGGATATTGGTGGTGGAGGGCTCTGGGGAGGAGAGCAGGATAAACCTTAATGCTGTCCCTGAAGGAACATATAATCTAATGAGGTAAATTAAGAAAGAGGCAATTACTTTTGATACAAGACAGAAGGACAGACATGGTGAATAAATGGAAAAAATAACATGTTCTAGAAACATAAAGGGAGAAATATTTGTGATTATTTCATTGTGGAAGGCTTCTAAAGAAGAGGCCATTTGGGGGTTGGGTTGTTAAGGTAACACTGTATTCCAGTAAGCAAAGAATATAAGCGGCAGTGGGGAGATACTAAGGTAAAGGACCACCATGAGTAAGGGCATAGAGGTTGAAGTTTGCTTTACAATATGGGTAATGATGAGTCCATTGTTAAATCTTGGAGAGTTCTTACCATACAATTTTTTTTTTAAGATTTTATTTATCTATTTGTCAGAGAGAGATTGAGGGAGAGCACACATAAGCAGTGGGAGTGGCAGACAGAGGGAGAAGCAGGCTCCCTGCAAGAAGCCTGATGTGGGACTCGATCCCAGAGTCCTGGGACCATGCCCTGAGCAGAAGGCAGACGCCTAACCAACTGAGCCACCCAGGTGTCCCTCACCATAAAAAATCTTTTTCTTTTTTTTTTTAAAGAACTTTATTTATTTGACACAGCGAGAGAGAGCACCAGCAGGCAGAGTGGCAGGCAGAGGGAGAGGGAGAAGCAGGCCCCCCACTGAGCAAGGAGCCCGATGGGGGGCTGGATCCCAGGACACAGGGATCACGACCCGAGCCAAAGGCGGTCGCTTAACCAACTGAGCCACCCAGGCGCCCCAACCACACAAAATCTTAAAAGCAGTGGGGATACATTGCAAGCTTGATGTGAGTACCGTGTGGATCAGAACAATTATTTTAGAAAGTTAACTTAGGCAGCAGCATGAAAAATGTTTTGGAGAGGTGAGAAACTGGAGTTAAAGCATTACACTAGAAGTTTATTTAAGGAAGAAGGATTATGGTGACAGAATCCCCTTTTTGTACTCATTGCCACTTTGAAGCTGTCTCTTTAAAACTACCCATTTAAGTTTGTGTAGGCAGAATATCTGGAAAGAGAAAAGAAATATGAACTAAAGGTGCAGATTGATGACCTAAATAGATCTTAATAGAAGACTAAGTGTTATAAAGGATACACACTTTACATACCCACAGAATGAGAAAAAAAGAGAAGCTTTATATCAAACATAGTAATGTTTTGTATCAAACAGAATGATTTTTATATCAAACAGAATAATTTACAGATAGGATTTATGGAAGAGAGGAGATATTTTTAAAATATAGGCAAAATGAGTTTTGGAAAAAAAAATCCAACTACTCAACCATTAGAAATGAGGACATAAGGAGACTTGAGAACAGGTAGCAGGAGTTGTAGGCATCTGTTAGTTGAAATCAAGAGAAGGCTCTTTTAACCTCAGTTTTGTTTTAGCCGCATGTCAAGAAATTTGTCAATGACATCAGATCCCTTCAGGTGTGGAACTATCGCCTGAGAGAGTTGTCTGAGTCTGAAGTTGCCCGACAGAGACTAGAATGGAAGGATTAGATAACAGGTATGCTTGGTTTAGCCATGTGTGATTGTGTGAAGATTCTGGTATTGTTAATTAATAACTTCATGAAATCCCACGTCAGCCTTCTTCCCATAGGCTTTGCTCCTTTTTGCTTCCTTATGCTCATCTGAGGAAAGCCTAATGTATCAGTATTTGAAGCCTAGCAGAAGTGTGCCCAAGGAGAAGCCTATTTGGAGTAAGCAGATTTGAATTACGAGAAGTAAGAATTGTATTATGCAAATGTGCTATTAAAATTACCCTGAAATTGAATTTAAATTACACCTTTCCACACAGAATCGGGCCTTGAAAATGAGAATAGGTTTGAAATGCACTGGGCACTGGAGGCTCTCAGTGCCTCTGCCTTTTCAGCCAGAAGAAAGGTAATGGGCAGCGAGACCATTCAGGGACAAAGGGACAGAAGCAGATGAAAAAGGGTCTAATATGAAACAAGTGGCCCAAAAACCATTAACAGCTGATGCAATATCTTAAAGCATTAATTTTTTCCTGCATATTTAGATAACAATTACCTCATTACATTGTTACAATGCCTTCTTTATGTACTTTTTTTTTCCTCTTGGTGAATATGTCAGTAAGTACTTTAAGTATAGTAATGTAAAAATTACAGTCTTTTTTACTCTGTTGACCAAGCCCACTTAACTGGTCTCCTAGAAGAGACAAATATCTTATTTACCTGAAGATAATTACTTATGTTTGGGAAGAATACTCATTATTCAAATGGCAAGTCTTCCCATTATTATGAAGGGCAAAAATAAAGGTACTTTATTTGGGTGGAAGTGATGTATATAAAAGGCTATAATAATACTCTTTAAATTTTACAATTCTTAAAATCATTGGAATTATGCAAATATTTTAAACTCTGTAAACTGGATGGGATGTAAGATTTCATTTTGGTTACATATAGATAGGATGCTTTGTCTAATGAAGGTGAACCATCTTCCAGGGAATAATTCAATTCCTGGGAATAACTCCTTTCCTACTCTTTCTCTGGTCATCTCTGAATATGGCTTTGAGAGAAATCTAGTCAATGAAGTCCTATCTGGTCTCTTGGGTTAGGACCCCTCCTAACCTGCAATTTGCTCTAATTCCTTGCAGCATGAAGCAATTCCTACCTTCCATTGATCAATGATCCTATAATCAGTGTCATTGTGGTGGTGGACATGCTTATTTGGGACCTCAGCATAGACAAAAAGTGCAGGAATGGTTTACATTCCACCACTCTTTATTTTTTTGTCCAGGGCAGACATTAATAATCAACCACAGAGGTCTTTTCCAATGAGTCAGGGCTTGGCTTCAGATCCTTTTTAATACAGAACTCTAGATAGCCACCACTAGTCAATAAAATTTTCCATGAAAGATAAAGGCTATTTTTTTTTGTTTTTGTTTTGTTTTTTGTGTGTTTTTAACATATACATACATAGACTTTAGAATAAAAAAAGCTGAGTTCTACTCCTACACTGTTGGTGGGAATGCAAGCTGGTGCAGCCACTCTGGAAAACAGTATGGAGATTCCTCAAAAAGTTGAAAATGGAGCTACCATATGACCCAGCAATCACACTACTGGGTATTTATCCTAAAGACACAAAGGTAGTGATCCTCAGGGGCACGTGCACCCGAATGTTTATAGCAGCAATGTCCACAATAGTCAAACTATGGAAAGAACCTAGATGTCCATCAACAGATGAATGGATAAAGAAGATGTGGTATATATATACAATGGAATACTATGCAGCTATCAAAAGAAACGAAATCTTGCCGTTTGCAACAAC